>APFE030795012.1:2052-27402 GCA_000404065.3 Pinus taeda
TCAGGTGAGGCCAAAAGGTCACATGATTTTAAATATGATAATTTGTGTATGTTTGTAGGTGAAACATGTGAAAAAGGACAATTTTCTGATATTGTTGTAAAGGAGGAAGAAGACAAGCAGAATCTAAATTATGTTCTAAAGGACGATGAGATAGATAGGTCTCATGTAAATTCCTGTACACATTTGGGAAAAAGATTTACTTTTCAACATATTGCAAGGATTGAACGCAGAGGAAGTTTGATTCATGATGATGGCCAAAAGCAGGAAGAAGTGGAGAAGGATATCAATCAACCAAGTGAAGGACTTGAGGAGATTGAAGAGAAGACCATCGAAATATTTCTTAGTCATGTAGAGGACTTGGAACAGCAGGAGGACTTGATGATTGAATCATCAAGTGAGATCATGAGGTCTTGCGGTTTTAAAACTGACAAGTTGTGTGTGAATGCAGGTATTGCAGAAGAAAAACCATCTTATGGAACTGTCTTGAGTGAAGCTAAAAGTTCCCAAGCAAAGTATGATGATAATTGTCTTTCAAATGAAGATCAAGTAGTAGAAATAGTTTATAAATTCCTTGCTTAGTAAAGGAAATATCTTCAGTAGAGATGAGACAGTTATGTCTTATGATAAGGAATTTGTTATTGGTAAGGACAAAGAGAAATTGATTTTCTTAAATGGACAAAGGAAGAGTGATGGACAAACATCTAAAACTATCACAAAGATGGAGGATCAAAATTTTATTTTGATCAAGAATGAAGAAGTAGTGTCACCGAGAAATTATACTTGTGACAAAGAAGAAGATAGTGAGGATTTTATGGAGCTTTTAGGAGAAATCCCAAGTGAGATGGAAAATTTATGGCATGAGATAAGTCTTTTAGAGAAAAGGCTAGAAAACCAAAGAGTAAGTGTTCAAGTTGTAAAATCATAGCTAAATGAGAATGAAGAAGTTCACTATCGTGGACAAGAGCAGAAAGACATATTGAAGCATATGGTGTGGGAGAGAGACTAGCTAATAGTCTCGTGAATTCTTTTTAGAATTTAAATCAGTATACTGATGTGCTAAAAAAGAAGTTATCAAAACATCAAATTGAGATGTTTCCAGAGACGAAAAAGGTAATGAGGCCTTATATTTTTAATTCTGATAATTGGTGTATTAGGGCAGGTTGTGATGAAGATACTGCTGCAAAGACAAAAAAATATTTGCCACTGGAGAACAGTCAAATGAAGGAGGAAAAGGAAGATTCCATGATAGTACTTAGCCCATGGAATGAAAACATTAAATAATTGGAAAGTAAATTTGCAGACAAGCAGCAAAAATTAATGTTGCGGAGAGAGATATCTTCAAGGATATTCAGGGAGTTTGGGTGGAAGCAATATCTACAGCATTATCTGGAGTAATCTCAAGAGTAATAGTAGAAGCTGAAGTAGAAAAAGTTGAAGAAAGTAATCAACAGTTTAAATATGAATGGACATTGTCCAGTGAGATGAAATGGCAGAGTATGTACCAGCCCAAGGATGTGCTAGAGATGGAGATTGAAGAATTATGGCAGATGATGATGAAATGGTCTAGATTGAGGAAAATGACAGCAGGAGGAGTGATCAATCAGAATTTGAAACTGATTGAAGAGACGAAGATGAACCAGAACACAATAGATATATAGCAGTAGCAAAGGTCCAAGGAATTTGGGTAGTTACAAACTACGGTTTGGGACCCTGGAGGTTTTTCTATCAACATATGAGAACACATGATCTAGAGATCATGAAGGTTTTCAACCTTGGGAGTATGATGCAGGAGCATTCAGCCTAGAAATATCATTGTATTTTAGTAGACATAGGGGGTCTTGTGTTTTAAGGAAGTTGGTTTTCTGAGTATCAAATTAATGTAATTATTAAGCTTTTTAAGTAAGTTTATGAGAGATATTAAGAATAGGAATTAATTAGATATTGTGAGGAATATTGTAAATGTTCTCGAATGTAGGAGAATATGAGTGATGATGAGGAACCAATCCAAACCCCAAAAGGTGCCACTAGTTCCCCTTCTTATGCAAATATGACAAGAAAGAATACCCCTGAGGCATCGGGATCCTCGGGAGATGTTACATCTGAGAGGCCCTTGAAACGAGTGGGGAGGAAATCTCATAGAGAAGCCAAAGAAGAAGAAGCAAATAAACAAAAAATGTAAGGTAGTCAGGCCACTATAGAGATGTCTATTGGCAGAAATACTAGAACCAGGCCTCCCAAGGGAGGTGTTGCCCCAACCCCTACCATTAAATAATGCGATTAGTCTCTTGGAATTGGAAAGACTGGGGAACCCATCAAAAGCTGAAGCAGTCAAGAGCCTATTAAAGTCAAAACTCCCCGAGATCCTCATGCTCCAAGAGACTAATATAGAAGGAGAATCCCTTCTAAAACTCAGCAAAGCAAAATGGAAAACAAAAGTTTGAAAAGCGGTAAGTGCTAGAGGTACATGCGGCGGGTTAGCCACTCTCTAGGAGGCTGACAAATTCCAGCTTGAGAACTCCTTTCAGACGCAACACTGGATTTACACCGAACTCCGACACCTATCAAGTAAGATAAACATTGCTCTCTTCAATCTTTATGTTACTGTACTCCATGTAGAAAAGGAACAATGCTGGCAAACCCTGACTACTTTTTTGGAAGCTTACTCCCTCAGTATTATAATTATTGTCGGAGACTACAATCTAATCCTAGACCCAAAGGAAAAAAGAGGAGGAAATAGCAGCAGGGACCGCTTCCTCCCCTTAGTGGAAAACCTAATTCAACAATGGGATTTAATGGACTTCAAGCCAAAAAAAAGGCTATACACCTGGACAAATAACAGGATAGGGGAGGAGCATATCTCAACGAGGCTGGATAGATTCCTTCTTCAAAGTTCCTTCCTTTCCGAGAAGATGATCATTTCCACAAAAATTCTGCCAAATTGGAACTCAGACCATAAACCCATCCTCCTTCTGATGGAAGAAGAAGAAAACCTGGGACCAATCCCCTTCCGATTCAGCCCACTATGGGAAAACAGGGAAGGACTTTTGGATAAAATGAATAAGGCATGGTCCATTCATGTTCAAGGATCACCCAGCTATGTTTGGAAGCAAAAGATAAAAGCTACCAAAACCGCCCTGAAGCAATGGATAAAGAATCCCATAATCTCTCCCACTACCCTAAGAAAAAAAACCACAAAGCAGCTGTTGGATCTCCAAATGGGCCTAGAGACTCAAGACATAACTAGAGCACAAATTCATAGGGAGCAAGAACACCAAATCAGCACCCTCCGGACATATAGAGAAGAGGAAGAATATTTGAGTCTCTCAAGTCACGCAATTTCCGGCTTGTGTCTGGAGACAAGAATACAACCTTCTTCCACAAGCAAACTCATACCCGCCTCTCTAGAAACCACATTGCTGAAATCACCTCACCAGATGTGACTGTTCTTAAAGGCACACTCTGCTAAAATAGGAAGCAACCTCTCATTTTCAGATGATGTTCAAAGAAGAAGGTGTGGAGGATAATGAGGAATCTCATGACTTACTCAAACACTTTCCAAGGATGGTTAACGAGGAGGAAAATGCAACTCTCCTGAAGTCATTCACTGAAGAAGAAATCAGCAATGTCATATGGAAGATGGAACTAGACAAAGCCCCAGGTCCAAATGGATTTTCAATACACTTATATAGACTTTTTTGGGATATCATCAAGGTTGATTTGTATCGAATGATCAAAGGATTCTTTCAAAAATCCAAAGTGGGAGGAAGCACAAACTCCACCCTCCTAACCCCAATTCCCAAAGAAGCCAACCCAGAGACATTCGACAGATTCAGACCAATCTCGCTTTGCAACGCGTCCTACAAAATTCGCACCAAGCTTCTTGCCAATAGAATAAAACCTCTGCTGGAGAAACTCCTCTCTCCCAATCAAGGAGGGTTTGTCAAAGGAAGGCATATCCTGGACTATGTGATACTGGTGCAGGAAATCATCCATTCCAGCCACCAGCGCGAAGAGCAAGGTATTCGCATCAAACTAGACATGGCAAACGCCTTCGATAGAGTAAGACATTCCTTCCTTCTCCAAGTTCTTTTTGCATTTAGTTTCAATTCTGAAATTGTTAATTTGATTAAAGCATGCATTGGAGAACCTTGGATAGCCCCTCTAGTAAATGGTAGACCTACAAAATACTTCAAAGCTACAAGGGGAATCAGGAAAGGTTTCCCTCTATCCCCCTTCCTATATATTCTGATGGCAGACTCTCTAAGCCGAAAGCTCTCTGATGAGAAGCTCAACAGGACACTTCCTAGCATCAAGGCGATACCCAGAACAACCCCAATCAACCATGCCTTGTTCGCAGACGACTCTATCCTTTTGGGAGGAGCCTCTATAAAAATAGCAAGAGCCTTCAGCGGAGTAATCCAAAGCTTCTGCAAAGTTTCCGAAGCTATGGTCAATAATAGAAAAAGTGCAGTGTACGGCTGGGCTGTAGACCAGTAATCTATCTCAGGATTACCCAATCCCTAGTCTTCATCGGATATGTTTCTTGGAAAAATTCAAGTATCTTGGCATGCCCTTAGCCTTGGGCACTACTAAGGCCCCTCATTGGATGGAAATTATCAGTAAAATCAAGGCAAAAATGGCTGCTTGGGGTGGACAGACTCTCAATAAAGAACATGGATGAAGGAGCTTCACACAAAGGAACCACAATGTGGAAGTTTTATAACCAAGGCTGGAACTTCTTCAAAGAAGAGCTCTACAGAATTCCAAGAAATGGGAAAAGAATTAGACTATGGGATGACAAGATCATGTGTCTCTATCCCCTAAGCCTAGCACCAGATCTAGCAGACTTGCGTAACTGGCTCACCCAAAAAGGTATTCACAATCTTGCTGACATTTGCACATGGGATTCAGCAGGGAACTAGACTAACTAGGACCTACAACGCCCCCTCTGATTGGATGCTCTCTCAACTTCACCAATTATTAGATAAACTCACAGGTCTGGCTCTTGTGCACCTGTATTCGAAGGACAAGTGGGGCTGGAGGAAGACTGGATCTTACTCAACACGGCTGGGTTTTGCAGCTCTCCAAGAACAACAAAATCATATCCATACTACAAAGCGTTGCCAGCATATTTGGGACCCATTTGGACTCCCAAAAATCAACTTATTTTGCTGGACTCTCATGCAGAGAAGGACCCTCACTGGGGAAAACATAGAGAAAAGAGGAATCGTAGGTCCACACAGATGACCTCTCTGCTACAAGGACCAAGAAACGATCGATCCCCTATTCATTGACTGCCTCTTTTCTCAAGAGGTCTGGTTACAAGCAATCATAGGGCTTAACGCCCAAATCCGTCAGTAGTCTTCAATGGTTAGTCTTTTCACATCTTGGAAAGATCGATATCCACACTCTTTGAACAACAACTCAACTTGGACTAAAATCTGTAATGCAATCCCAAAATATATCTGTTGGGGAATTTGGTTGGCTAGGAATGAAGCCATATTCAACAACGGGCTTCAATCCACCAACATAGTAATTGCCAAGGCCAAAGCCTTGCTGCTAGAAAATTTTGAAAATAGACCTCATAAGTCAAGCAATTCCCTACTCCCTGAAGAGCTCAGTTGGTTAGGCGAGTCCACTTGCCAAGCCATAATCCAGAGTGGCATCTCCAGATCTCTGAGGCGGACTTTAAAAAATGGTGGAAAAATCAGGGAAAAGTCATGATTTTTCGACGAAGCCTCCAAAGGAAACCTGAGGATATCAGGGGCAGGAGGAATAATTTACTCCATAAATGGACAAAAACAAGACAGCTACAGTTGGGGACTAGGTCAGATCACCAACAACCAGGTCGAGATCCTAGAACTGCTCAAAGCGTGTCAGCGAGCTCAAAGGAACATATGGGAAAACCATCAAATCTTCGGGGACTCTGAAATCCTGATTAAAATCCTTAATAAGGGCAACCAACTCAATAGCTCTCCTCTAAACAGGACCCTAGAAAGAATAAGAAAGTTGACTCAAAACTTCACATATTGCTCTTTCTACCATGTCCTGCGAGCTCAGAACAAGAAAGCTGATATAATGGCTAACAAATGATGTCTTCTAGCTCAAGGTATGCTAGTGAACAATGATGATGAAGCTGAAAGGCACCCAATTCCTTAACAGACTAGGAGAGTCGATCAAGGACAGATTCCCGTAGAACAAAGGTTGGCACAGACAAACTTCCACTGTCATGAAAGAGTGCCTCACTTCTCGACAGGTCTTCAGCTTTTCGTGCGGGCCAGCAGGGATGGGAGTAATAACAGGGTGCAGAAAGGATTTCATACAGAAGAAGGCTTCGATGGTCGAGATGAGTAGGGTCAGGGTGGGGGATGATCTGACGGCCACCGCAAGCTGGAAAAGGTGGGGGGTTAAAGATGCGAGGAGTGGTAAGCAGTATTTTCACATTGCTTTTGGATGATGAGCAGTAATTCACGAATTGGACGCAATGTACCTTTTGACCTAACATGTGGCAGAAAAAAACCACCCTTATTACATGCTCCTCTGGAGATAAAGGCAGGATAGCAATTGGACGTGATTAGCGTTGGATCTGGGCGGGGGATGATTTGACGGTCACCGTGCGCTATTCATGGCAGGGTCGTATCCTTGTCGTGGGGCTAGGTACGAAGATGGTCAGGTTAAAGCTCGATGAGCTAGGGATGTGATAAGCGTCGGATCTGGGCGGGATCGATCTGACAGCCATCACACATAGAAAAATGAGGGGAGTTATTTCGCTGGGAGCGGTAAGCGAGTTTCATTGCACCACTCTTGGCTGCTTGGCAGTATTTTATGAAATGGACGTGATGCCACTTAAGGGCCGACGCATGGCAATACAAAACCACCCATATTGCACGCTCCTGAGGAGATAAAGTTCGAAAAGAGATGGATGTGATATGCGTCGGATCTGGGTGGGGGAAGATCCAACGGCTATCGTGGGTTGTTCACAGCGGGGGTTAACCCTGAAGTGGGGTCGGGTACAGTGGATAAGACAGGCTTTAAATAAATTCATTTTAATATATGCAGGCTTGGAATTTGGCCGTGGAACATATTTTAAGTGGGCTTTACCTTAATCCAGGAAAACACCAAAGTTTCAAAGAAAAGAGGAAAGAAAGACAGGACACTAAGTCGACAATAGCAAAGCAAGGATCACTCAGCCTACCAAGTGCGCCAAATTCAGCAGCTAATCTCAAGACACAAAAACCATAATAGGAGGATTCTATTGAGCCAGATTTCTCACATTTGTCTGTATTTGAGGTCATTTGGCATGCCCAACATCTTTTTATAAATAAAACTCAACCGCTTCTGTTAAAAAAAAATATACACAATTATCATTAATAATCATGAATAAACATATTAATTATATTTAACAATATATTATACAAACATAAATTTACAATTTATTTTACTTTATATATACATTATTTATGAAAGTACATGAAGTATAATGACCATCGTGAATTCATTTTCAACCAATTTTTTTTCTTTGTGTAATATACATTGGATCAATGATGTCTAATTTAAAAATAAACTTGCAATAGTTAATAATTGAAAATATTCATTAATAATCATTAATGAATTTGTATACCTATATTTATGTTTTAATTAAATAATTTTTCCTATAATATTAATTATACAAATTTGTGTTAAAATATTAATTATATTATTTCTTTTATTATAAAGTTAGTATTGTGAATTTATAATATACCATAATAACCTAATAATATAACTTAATGAGATAATAATTAAACTCTAAACATAATAATTAATTCTTAATAAGCTTTCATCCATTCATATTCTACAATTCTACATATCAATTTGTGATTAATTATTAGTAAGTAATCATCAATACTCATACATTTCCTTCTATTTATTAATTATGTTTTACAATTAAAAATTTGTAATACTCATCCATGTTATGTATTATTGACCATCTTTAATTAATGTAGATGTCATTACCTATTAAGTATATTTATATTTTTAGGTATGTATTTTATAATTATTTAAGAATCATTTGAAAGTTAATTTATAGAAAGACTTGTTTGCATGTGGTAGCACAATTGGAAAAAAATATGGTAGCAGATATGAGAAGTTCAATTCCCCAACACATGTCTCACTAGTCTATTACAATTTGATAAAAAAAATTATAGGACCAAATTTTTTGTGTGAAATGTAACTAAATAAAGAATAATCTCCAATAATAGAGTATCAAATTTGGGGGTGTTTAACTAAGTTAATATTACACTATTATAAATTTGGGGTGTTTAACTAAGTTAATAATACACTATTATTGATAATAAAAAATTACCATGTTTAATTAACATTCAACCTATCTTATCTATGTCAACTTATTAGTTTCTATAGGGTGTGTATAACCAAAGCCTAAAATATTTTTATTATTATTTTTTAATTTATCTATAATAATTTCACATCCATAGTTGGTATATATAATTCAAGTGGCTTTCTCAAAATAAATTAGTCAGAAATTTGGATCCCAACTAATATTAATAAATATTAACAAAATTAGTTAAATTACGAAATTTAATGGTACTTTTGTTATGGTTGTTAACAAAATTGAAATAACTAAAACACTTAGTGTTGCAAATATTGTTGTCATTAATATCAAAATTAGAAAGAGATACATTATTGTCCCTATTTCTTATCCCCTCCCAAATGATATATAAGGAGATATATAAAAATGACCTTACAAAGTTTAGAGAAATGCATTTAAGCTTGACTAGAGAAGTTTAGCACTAAATTTTTATAAATAAAAGATAGGAAAAGCATTTGAATGTGATAAGTAGCAAAATATGGAGAGAGAGAGGGTGCTAAAAGTGGTTTCAAGATAACAGCATTGAGCGAAAAAGACCAGTCGAAACCCCAGTGAGGAGTTTATCGAAAAGAAGAAAAGGAGAAGTCTATTCTACCAGAGTAGTTCATATCAAGAACCTCACTTACATGAAAACCTTGCAAATTCTAAGGTCTTCAAACCGCTCTTTCAGTTGCCATTATTGACGAAATTTTTTCCTTAAAATTCCATCCACCACTGTGACTTTTATCAAGTGACTTTTTCTAGTGTTTTGTTATCATGTTCCATCGGTTAACTAGATAGAATAATTGTCGTCAATCAACAATCCTTCACGCCAATCCTGACCATTCTGCAACTTTTCACTATTCTAGTTCTTTTGATATCCTAATATGTCAGTATAGGTCTTTTAACAGACTCAGTAGACATGAATATTTTCGTTAGTTTATAGACTGTCACACTGGAAACTGGCCATACTACAAATATTTATTATGGTGCATTTCCATTTTTCTCGATAGCCCAATATGTCGATATCCATTATTTAATAGGCCCAGTAGACAGAATATGCCAGCAATTGAAAAAATTGCCTATCAGTCGGTCCAAAAGGTATTCGTTGTGCAATGATTTTCTTTAACAATTTTCAAAGTTTTATTTGATATACCGGTGCAAAGTGCAAGCACAAAGTTGTATACTACCAAGTTCTTGGTAAAGTGAAGGTTGGCATTGGATGAAGTCTATTACACCGCTTACAAGGAAAAGAAACATTTACAACATCCTCCTTTGTTTCAAGGACCATATTTACAACATCCTCCTTTGTTTCAAGGACCATATAAATACTTGGATGCATTACAAGGGTGTATGATGTGGTGCTAAGCTATATGAGTTCCAATTTTTGAAAAGTTGGGGTTGAAGCAAGTTCTTATATATTGAAGGTATAACATTTGATGAAATGTTGGTGTTCCACTATTTTGATAAGCGCATAGTATAGTGTTTGGTTGCATAAGCATAGTTTTGGAAATGATGGGTGGAAGGAAGCTCTGATAGATTGTTTAGGATAGAACATGACAAAGATGGTTGATTGCATAGAACTAGAAAACAAACTAGATCACAGAGAAATAGATTATCGTTGAAGAACCAATCACACAGCATATTACATAGAAATAGTTGACCATTGAAGAATTAATCATAGAGAAAATCATGGAGAAACAATTGTTCATTGCAGATAAGACCATAGAGAGTATTTTCTTAGTAGGTTGGTGTTTACAAACATTTGTTGCTTGGGGGATTGGTATCTCCAGTAGGTGGTGCATATAAATTATTGCAGAGGCAATTGGTGTCTCTAGTAGGTTGGTTCCTACAAGAATTTATTAATAAGGGGACTGGTGTCTCCATTAGGTTGGTGCCTACAATTATTTATAATAAGTAGGTTGGTGCATATAATTATTTTTAATAAGTAGGTTGATGAATTTCATATGTGATATTTTTTCTTACAGTTCATGAACATTTAAATAAGTAAATATTGTCTTATATGGATTCACCTGGCCTCCCTATTAGTATAAGTGTGCGTTCAATAATTGGTATCAAAGCATGGTCCTTTGGAATTAGCCTAACAACTAAAAGGAAGATCTCAAGAGGGATCATGGCTAGTCATGACTGTTATTTAACAAACAAATATCCATTATTCGATGGAACAAATTATCCCTTCTAGAGGATAAGGATGATGACTTATATAATGTCTCTTGCCCTTGATATTTTGCAATTTGTAGTGGATGGTTATAAAGCTCCAGAAACTCCTCATTTTGATCAAGATGGTAAGAAGGTTGTGTAAATAATGCAAAACCCATGAATGTCATCCTGTGTGGCCTATCAAAATTAGAGTTTTTCAAAGTAATGCATTGTGAGTCTATAAAACACATTTGGGAAAAACTCCAAAATAGTTATGAAGGAGATGACAAGGTAAACAAGGCCTAGCTTCAAACTCATAGAACATCGTTTGAGAATTTGAAGATGAATGATGAAGAAAATATTGCATCCTACCTCCTTCATGTCAATGAGATTGCCAATACTATGAGAGGACTTGATGAAGTGGTTAATGAATCAATGATTGTACAAAAATTGATGATATCTCTCCCCTTGATGTTTGATGTGAAGGCCTCATTTATTGAATAAATGAAAGATCTAGAAAATTTGAAGATGGATGAGTTAGGTGAGTTTCTCATGCATATGAAATTAGGATGGAAAAACAAAAGTCAATACTAAAGGAAGAATGTTTCAAGTTTCAAAGAAGATAAAAGAACTCAAAGCCTATAAGTATTCTAGCAATGAATCGATGCAAAAGAAGCATAGTTTGTGAAAAAGCTGAAAAGAGGATCTAGAAAATGCAAAGGTAATATTCCATTCAAATGTTTTAATTGTGGTAGAGTAGTTTATTTTGTTACTAAATGTCCATACACAGAATAGGAGTACAATTACGATAAAGAAGAACATAAAAATAGAAGAAAATCTCATAGACGCAATAAGGGAAGATATTCCAAGAAGAAAAAAATTTAATCCAAAGAAGATTGTAGCACTTTAGAAGAGAGTAATTGATATGCATTGGATGATGACAAAGAAGAATTCATAGTCATATTTATGGATTCTCAAACTATTTATCAAGACGATAGATACAATCACAAGGAGAAAATAGATTCAAAGGAAGAAGATATTGATGGGGAAGTAAATCTTGAAGTAGAATTGGTTAGTGACTTAGAATAAATATATAGACTCGGAGGAAAGATTAAAAGGAAAAATGAATTATTGCAGAAATATGAGGAGAAATATCATTATCTTGATGAAGAAATAGTCGTCATATGAGAACACAAACATAAGAGGCAAAGACGATAAAACAATTTGTGAGAAGTAAATTGAAATAAAGGAAAGAAAATTATGAGAAGATAGAAGCAAAACTCATTTATTTCAAGAGGGAACTAGAAAAGGAAAATAATAAATTGAATCAAAGCTTGAATTTTATAAAAATTACTTAAATGTTAGATCACATTATCAGCTTCCATATGTTTCCTTTCACCAAAATACATCTTGGCTACAAGCAAAATCATAAGACATCCAAAGGAAAACAAGCACAAATACATTAGAAAATAAATTGAATAAAAACATAAAATTTATGTAAATGTTCTCAAAGTTTCTATCAACAATGAAAGAAATTCCAAGAAAGGAGTCGAGGACCAACAGAAACATGACATTTCCAAAGCCTCTATCAACAATGAAAGCAGCACCAGAAAATGAGTTGAGGACTAGCAAAGACCTAATTTTTTTCAGCAATAAAACTAACGCTACAAAAGGAGTTAAGTATGAAAATAAACCTCATTTTCCTCACAAGAAAAACAAGAATAGGTTCAAAAGAGCTATTTCCCCAAGAAGGCCTTTCACAATTTGGTATCAAAATATTTTCCTTGGCTATTGTTTTTCTTCTAACAATTTTGGTTATAAAGAAATAAATTGTAGATATTATGTAAGAAAGGATTATATGATATATATAAATAGAGGATCTTATAAGACTTCAAAGAATTATTATGTGTATATCAAACCTAGGATCCTTAAAGAGAGCATTGTTATAAATTACAATTCATTCACTCCTTCATTGAATCATATTGAATGTTATAAGTGATATAACTATGGGCACAAGCATGTGAATATAGAGAAAACAAAATAAGGTTTCCTAATGCAAGCAAGGAGGGAGATATTACTAGTCATAGATAATAATATACAAAGGTATGGAAAAGGCAAAAAGAAAAACAGAAGATCAGAGTAAATTCCATACTCTAAAAGAAGAAAAATGAGGCAATGTTACTTTTGGAGGTAATAGATTAGTAATGATAGATGGAAAGGGCATAGTTATTCTTGATAATGGAAAGACTAAAACTCAGAATGTCATGTCTGTTGAAGGTTTAAAAAACAATCGTATAAGTGTCAATCAAATGTGTGATCAAGGATATAATTATCTCATATTTCATTCTAAAGGATGTGAGATAAGAAAATTAGGATCAAGAAGATTAGTGAAAAATGCAGATATGACCTTAAGTAATGCATATGTCATAAATTAATTTAAAGGATAAAAATCTTGTTTCAGTAAATTAAATGAAACTTGGTTATGGCATAGAAGGATGGATCATACTAGCTTTGGAAATATAGTAAAACAAAAAAAATCACAAGCAGTTACAGACATGTCAAAGATCTCAAAACTAAATGAAACTATTCGCAATCCATGTTAGCATGGGAGTTAGCTTCAAGAAAAAAGAGTACTCATCATCAAATCCATTGGGACTTGTTCATATAGACCTTTGTGGGCTAGTGAGGACACAAACATTAAAAATCGAGAGTTATTTTATGCTTTTGATTGATGATTACATAAGATTGACATGGGTTACATTCCTTAAAGAGAAATATGAAGCATTTGAGAAATTTAAATCCTTTAAATATTTGGTTGATAATGAGACTTATTTGAAGATCATGTGCTTAATTTCAAACTGAGGATTTGAGCTTACCTCTAATGAATTAAATGGATTTTGTGAAAAACATGGGATCATAAGACATTTTCGTTGTTAAGGACTCCACAACAAAATGGAGTTGTAGAAAGGAAGAGCATAAATGTGCAAGATATAGCAATAAAAATGCTCAATGAATCCAATCTACCAGACACCTTTTGGTAGAAGCAGTTAGTACAGCAGTATACATCCTAACTTAGAGCTCAAATTAGAGCAATAAATAATAAGACTCCCTATGAATTATGGAAATGTGGACTAGCTACATTCAAATACTTCAAAGTATTTGGAAGCAAGTGCTACATAAATATAAATGAAGACAATTTGGGCAAGTTTGATTTCAGAACAAATGGAGAAATCTTCCTCATTTATGAATTTGGAATAAAGGGCTACAAATGCTATAAAAAAATATTGCATAAGGTAGAAAGCATTGATGTAATATTAGATGAAGCATTACCTCAAAATTAGAAGCTATAAACATATGAAAACCTAGAGAAAACAATTAGAAAAGACCAAGAAAAGGAATAAGAAGAGGAAGAACAAAAAGAATGAGAATAAGAGGAGGAGATATAATATCAACATCTAAATACTCTATCCAAATATGTTCAGAAGAATCATCCAAAAAATCATATTTTTGTTAATAAAATTATAGGAGTTTATACTAGAAGGAAAATGGCAAGTACACTAAAATAAGAAAATTTTGTTTTTTTATCCAAAATTGAACCAAAGAACTTCGCATGAGCCAGTGAAGATAGGGGTTGGGTTAATGTTATGGAAGAAGAGTTGAATAATATTGAGAAGAATGAGACATGGGAACTTGTGCCTAGACCAAAATATAATAATGTGAATGGAACCAAATGGATCTTTAGGAACAAGTTTAATGAGGATGGAAAAGTGGTAAGAAATAAGGCAAGATTGGTTTGTAAAAGATATGCACAAGTTGATGGTGTTTACTTCAAAGAAGCCTTTGTTCCAATTGCAAGACTATATGTAATCAGAATTTCTTGGAATTTGCATGTTTTACAAACTTCAAAGTAAATCAAATGGATATCAAGTCAAATTTTCTAAATGGAAACTTATAAGAAGAGGTATATGTTGAACAACCAAAAGGATTTCAGCTATCAAAAAATGAAGATTATGTGTGCATATTGAAGAAATCACTTTATTGACAAAAGAAAGATCCTAGGACTCGGTACTCAAGACTTGAAAAACATTTAGAACAATAAGGATTTAAAAGAAGAGTAGATGATAACAACCTTTACATCAAAACAAATAATCAAAATATGGTAATAATTGTTGT
Organism: Pinus taeda; assembly: GCA_000404065.3. NCBI lineage: Eukaryota > Viridiplantae > Streptophyta > Pinopsida > Pinales > Pinaceae > Pinus > Pinus taeda. The sequence goes on from APFE030795012.1 coordinate 16,730, forward strand.
TTATGTAGATAATCTCATTTTTTGGAAGTGATGTTGACACAACGAGCCAAAGGTTTGCAAAAGAAATGCAGAAATAATTTGAAACAACCATGTTGGGAGGATTGTCATGCTTTTTAGGATTCTAGGGAGTTCAATCTAGTAAAGTCATAATCATCTCTCAAAATAAATATGTTAAGCAAATGTTGAAGAAATTTGGAATGGAAAAATTGTGCACCTGTTAGCACACCCATAGTCATAGGATGCAAATTAAGAAAATATGATGAATACCCATATGCAAATTGAACTTTGTATAAGTCAATGGTTGGAAGTATACTATATTTGACAGCATCAAGAGCAGATATAATGCAAGTAGTAGGATTGGTCACAATATTTCAATATGCACCAAAGGAGACGTGCATTCAAGAAGTAAAGAGAATTTCCAAATATTTGAAGGCAACTATGGAATTTGGCTTATCATATTCAAAAACAAAACACTTCCCATTAACAACATATACATATGCAGATTGGGCATAAAGAGTGGATGACAAGAAAAGTACAAGAGGAGGAGAATTATTTTTGAGAAATTATCTAGTATCATGGATGAGCAAGAAACAAAATTCAATCTCTCTATCCATAGTTGAATATGAATATATTGCAGCAGCAACATGTTGTACACAAGTTATTTGGATGAAGTGGTCACTAGAGGATATCAAGGTAGCATATGGTCAACCAATCTCAATAATTTGTGACAATACAAGTGAAATCAACATTTCAAAGAACCATGATATGCACTCTAAGACAAAACATATTCCTGCCAAATACCACTTCCAAAGAGAACAGGTAGTTAATAAGAATGTCAAGCTGGAATTCATTTCTACCAAAGAATAGATTGCATATATATTTACCAAACCCCTTCCCAAAGAGACATTTGAATATCTAATACAAACACTAGGAGTGATATCTCTCTCATTTCATCAGTAAAAGGAAGAACAAGCTCAAGGGAGAAATTAACCTTGTATAGAAATTACCTCCAAACAAATTTTTAAAATAGAAAAATATACAATGGCGAGAATATAAAAACAAATATACAGAGAGATTTTCCCTTAGATCCCAAAATCGGAACTACTAGATTGATTTTTCATTATATTCCTCTCAATATTAAAATACAAATATATATATGTCGAGCCATTCATAACCCCAATCCACTAACCCTGTATAGAACATAATCGTAGTTCCTTGACCCGAATCTACAAATACCAAGGCAGGAAATCATCATGCCCAAAACCATGTGAAAACCCCATACAAAAAACCATGGTAAGGTAACCCACCATATTTGGGCCACCCCCCCATCCTTAAGTCACCCAAACTATTATTGGTCCGCATAAAAAAATAAATAAATTAAAATTAAAAATTAAATTAAATTAAAATTTAAAAAACAAAAAAAACAAAAAAAACCAAAAACAAAAAATCTCAGGGCGCTACCCCGCTAATCATGGAAATAACATAACACATACCCAATAGAGTTGCATATCGTTATAGCTCAAAATTCCACCCCCTAGGCTCTAAGAGAATGAAAGAACCCTTGCCAAGTCAAAGTATCAATTTGTGCTTAGTGGATACCTTGAGGAAAGTGGCTTTTGAGGCTTCAACCCTTTTATGCAATGTAAATTGTGAAATACTAGGCCTACCAATGTCCTTTACCAGTGTAATGGGTGAAACAATAGCCTAGTAATTCCCTTTTACCATAGAGATCAAGAAATGGAGTGAAATTTCTAATGGATAAGCATTTATTTTTTCATGTTTGATCAAGTCATGATTGATTTGGTCATGTTTAATCAAAACCTTTGATACAGTAAAGAAATGTGTGTATAGGTTCAATGTCGTTGATATCAAGACAAAACTATATAAACTAAGCTATACACAATGAACAAGAGGAGAGAGAGGTAACTTATGTCGGAATGTTCTTGGATTTATCTTGTGATAACCATTGTCTTTAGAACCATTAGTGCTATTGAGTGTAGATGAGAGAGATATTTGGATGAAGGTTGCAGTTATTTTAGCTATGTACATTCTCTAATGAAATCAATGCAAAGTGAAGAAAGTTTCCCCATATTTCCATTGTGTAATTTCATTATATGCTACATGTTGGATTTTGGTTTGTGCACTAATATTGTGATTGCAGGGAAGTAGTAGGTTGTTCTCTCTCTTATGTGTAGGTTTTAGGAAAGGAGTAGGAGCCATGATATCTAGAATATCTTATTTCAAGTTGGTTGCATCAAGATAGAAAAGGATTTTGTGATAGATTAGGTAACTTATGTTACTCTTCTTTCTCAATTATTGTGTGCATGATTGGAGTGATTCTATTTGCATTATTTCACTATACACACACACCTTTTGGGTAGAATCTAGGAAAAGTCCACTGGGTTAAAAGTAGCTTATTATTGTAAGCCAAATGTTTCCATAACATAAATGTTGACACCATTATGGAGAAACCAATGAGATAATTTTTATATCTTTGGTTACAACCTTTTTGTGGGGTTTTTCTAGTTCTTTTGGCTTCTACAATAGTCATAAACTTATTCATAAGGTTATAGCCAAAATCCAAAAGCCAAAAAGTTGAGTGTGATTTTTCCCCTATGTTTCTTGCCTATGGTTATAACGAGGGCATTGAAAAGTCTTTTGTTTCTACAGTTTCTCTGCAACAGATCATTTTTAGCTATTTATTTCAAAGTTTCTTCACAAGCAGAACGTTAGAGGCCTATTTTTAAGGATTTTGAGGAGTTTCACTCAAAATTTCTCTTAGTTTTTTTGCATCTTTGTAAGCCCAATTGGAGTCTATATTTGGATCTATAGTTTTTCAACATGATTATAATCTATTTATCCAAATTTGCATGTTATCCTGTAAATTTGGTAATCTTATTAGGGTTTGAGTTTGTCTCTTGGATTTTGATTCCTTTCAGGGGCATTGGTGTCCAAATATCTCTTTGGCATCATTACCTGACAGACAAAAATTGGTTGTCTACATGTGAGTGTTTTGTTCGTTGAATTTATTTTCACATCTTAGTGCATACTTGCTTGTAGAGTTAGGGTTTTAGGTTTTTAGTAGAGTTTGCATTGTTTCCTCTTGTTTTTTTTCAACATTGTAGATAGTTTTTTTCTAATTTGTTTTATGGATCAGATGTTCAATGAGAGATGAACAATACTTTGTGTATGGTTTCATATAAAATAAAATAGTAAAAAAATATCTTCCTTTTTTTAGGAAAAATTCATCAAAATAAAAATTTTCATGTTCATGATCTTGCATGGTTTCTTTGGAGGGACGTCCTTGCTATACTCAGGGAAGATTTCAACCTAACTCACTTGTTTCTCCTGGGGGGGTGATCCATTATTGATATTTGAGTGATGAGCACCTTGTCACGAGCATAAGAGCCATTAATTAGGTCATTGTTATAATTGTCCCAACAATTTCCTCACCATTAACCCAAGCATTGATTACTGGGCTCCAATGGTGGGAGGATTCCTTCGACTTCGGTTTTCTTGGTTTGTTTCCTTAGGATTTTCTAGTATGTGTTTTTTGTTTGATTATATCTAGTGGTCTTATGATTTTTCTTTTTTCACAATTGTGTCACCTTTGGTCGCCACCATGGCATATTTTATTTCTGTCACTCTTGTAGAATTGCATCCCTTTCCCCCTACAATGTGGGTCCACCTCCTCGTATGCATAGACTTAACTCCACCATAGGTACATCCTTGTCTCAAGTTACTGTGGGTGACACTCGGAGGTTTGAACCATCTATTCACCAAGTGGTTGACCGAAGTCCGCAACCTCATCACCATACCATTGCACCCATCTCATCAAGTGACGGTGTTGACTTGTTTGGATATTTGCATAGTCCTTTACCTGAGCTGATCATGGATAATGCTACTACTTTTACAAGGGAATATAATGTGTCCACACTTGTAGTAACTAATGGTCATCTACATGTCATGTGTACATTTATCCCTATGACCACAAGCCCAATCACCACATAATTTGATTACTTGTTCTCCTCATTTTGGAAAAATATTCATGGGATTCCTTTCCCTACACTCATCCAATCCATGGGTGCATCCACATCAGCGACCATCTCATCTTCGTTTGCATTGAGCAGAGGTTCTAGTTCATTCATGTCTACTATTCCTATGTCTGATGTTGGAAGGTCAAACTTCCCCTTTTCATCTAGTTCCTCAAACCCCATGATTTGGTATTTCACTAGGGGGTGCGATTATACCTAATAATGGATTTCCTTACTGTTGGAATCCTTTCATTGCATCCATTTCATCCTCTAGCATGGCTAGGGGTACGTTCATTTCTAGTGGGTCCTCAAATCCTTTTGAAAGTCAATTCTTAGGGTGATATGCATTCCAAGTTCATACTTATAACCTGTGGAACGCCCAAGGGGGTTGTAATGTTTTCTATATGTTTAATCCATGGGGTTCTAATCCTTTTGGTAATCCTTTTAGAACATCCTTTGGCCTAGGATGCCAAAAACCTCTAGGGAATCCCTTTTCTACTAGGGGCATCCACCCTAGAGGCATTAACCAACAACAGGTTTACATGGGTGTTGGAGCTAACACCTCTATTCAACCCACTTCATGTTGAGAAGTGTAGCAACAAAGTCTAAATTGACTTTGCCTTGGTCAAATTGAGAAAATTCGAATTTCCACATCAGCAGACAACTTTGAGGTAGTTAAGTAAGGTGACATGGCTCTTATCACGCAGTTAGCTCAGTAAATTCAAGTTAAAGGGCTTGGATTTCAATTATGCATGTGTGATTGCTAATTTTTTAGAAATCTAGTTCAGTTATTTCCAATTGTATTCATTTAAACTAGTCCAAAATGTTGATAGAACTAGTTGGAGGTCAGTTGTGCAGTGGGATAGCAGTCTAACTTAGTCATCATCCAGTTAACTGATAAATCAGCCAAAAATATCTAGTGCATGTGGAGAATTTGAGTTCCCCAATTGTGATGGAGAGTCTAAGGCAGTGTAACATCATTTGTAGACTAGTCTTGAGTGTATATGTGTTGCATGCAATCAGAGATACAACCTTGGGAATTGTGCAATCAATTGGAGGAAAAACCATAAAAAAATAGGGGCCTAATTCCTTAGGATTTGTGTAAGGAAATAGGGGCTCAAGAAGAGGCAAAAATTGAATAAGTTTGGGTTAGAGCTTCTCAATGAGCAGAGAGATAGGTTATTCATTTGCAGGTTGAGCTCAGAGCGAGCAAGAAATTATAATACATTATCTATTCATTTGATTAATGCAAGCATGAATAAGGGGTTTTTACCAGTTGGTTTCCCCTAGATAAATATTTGTACTTGTGTATGTGATTGATGCATGTTTGTGAAGGTTGTTCTAAATTATGAATTAATTTCCACAGAGTAGTAGACTAGAATATGTCTCTTGATTTCAATTTAATTTCTTCAGTAGTTGAAATTCTATCACCATATTTCTATATGGCATCACAAAAGGATTCACATTAGAACAAGAATTTTAAAGTTTTTCCTTGAGAGGTTCGAATTTGCAGCTTTAGTCTAGCAGGATTTCTTCAAATTTGAGAGAATGACCTTCAGCAGACTAAGATTAGAGTATGCCTTGGAAGGAAGCTTGAATTTCATTGCCTGGAAGGATCACATGGAGTCAGTGCTTGATGATAATGGACTATTGGAATATGTCAAGATAGACATTCCAACAAGATTAGTTTATGCCCATAACCTAGCCCAATGGAATAAATATGTAGCTAAGGTGAGGAGAATAATCTTTGAGGGAGTGTGAGACCACATTGTCTCAAATATCCATGGCAAAGAAACTCCTTTCGCAGTGTAGAAGGCACTAATAGAGCTATTTGAGAATAACAGTGACCATGTAAAACTGGCCCTTAAAGACAAACTTTGAAAGATCAAGATGCATAAGAATGATACTATTCTACAGTATCTCACCAGGTTCACACAACTTTGGGGTGAGCTTGGATGGGTTGGTGTGAATTTTGGAGAAGATGACCCGGTGAACCTAGCTCTTCTAGGCATTCCCAAAAGCTGGCATAGCTACCAAGACTCAGTGAACGGGAGGGAGAAACTGAATTGGGAACTCTTATGGTATGATTTGGTACAAGAAAAGATCAAGCAAAATACCAAAGATGGAATTCCATCCAAGAGAGAGGATGAAGAAAATTTTGCATTGGTTGGAAAGGGAAATAAGGGAAAAGGGAAGAAATCTCAAACCAAACTAGAATCCAGCCAAGGGGGAAAGAAGAAATATTTGTCTAACATAAAATGCTTCAATTTTCATGAATTTAGGCATTATGCTACTAAGTGTCCACACAAAAAGTCTAGCAAGAAGAACTAAGGACCAGCAGGTGAAACATTGGCTTCACAATTCGAGCCAGACTTCACCCTTATTGAATGCATGGCCAACACTGTGATGGGGAGTGTGGTACTTTGACTCAGGTGCCTCGTTCCACATGACATGGTGTAGAGAGTTTTTTAGTGACCTAGAGAAGAAATATTTCCATATGCATGTTGATGCTTGGGGATGATAGAAGGTACAATGCTACAAGGATTGGTACAGTAACCTTTAAGAGGGATTTGGGATCTCCTCTTCAACTCAAAGATGTCATGTTTGTTCCAAGCCTAAATAAGAACCTCATCTCTGTAGCAGTTTTTGAATACCACATCTATGATGTAATATTCAATAAAGATAAATCCTTTCTGAGACACATAGCTACTAGATAGGTGAAGCAGATCAGGGTTTGTGTGAAGAACCTATATAAAATCAATGTTGAAGGTTGTGTTGCATTAACCAATAACGAAGAGAAAGAGTAGAGTCGTGATGTCGGTGAGCTCTTGCATAGGATATTGGGCCATTTTCATCATGGCACCTTAAAAATTATGTGGAATATAACCATTGTCCTCCCTAAAGGATCACTTGAGCAGTAGGATGTCTAGATGGGTTGTACCTTGGGGAATTATGTGAAATCCACATTCCATGAACGAGATAACAAAGCACATGCATTCTTGGAGAGAGTCCATTCTAATGTTTGTGGACCTGTTGTGCCCTACAACAACCCCCCATTTCATATCATTATTATCCCAAAACTATAATGTGAAATGGGTCCCTTTTTAATTTTAATTGGTATCAACTTAGTCTTACTCAAAAAGGTCCGAAAACAAAATAAAATATTACTAAACCTTTTTTTTGATAAACTAATCAAAGGCCTTATATATAAATGATTAATCTTTTATCATTGCGATAAAGCAATCGCAAGATCGCATATCGCAATGACAAAGGAAGCACAACTTAAGGACCCATTGGTTTTCTCCGATGCAAAATACGCTATTGGATATCAGCAATAATAAGTTGGCGCAATAAAACTCCTTTTCGCTCCGATGCGATGCGATATCGCTATCGGCAATCGGCGATCAACCATGCATGCTTTTAAAGTGCCCCAGTCAATACCCCCGATGCGATCCGATATCGCTATCGGCGATCAGGGATTCCAAATGGAACCAATGTAACGATTTAATATTTCCCCGACGCCCGATTGTGATAAAGCCAAAAGCGCGAATTTCAAAGAAAATCTTAAAGCGGGTTTATTACGATTAATTCGTATTAAAAGCCTTATCTTCCGAATAGCCATTCATTCGCGCTCAACCACCAAAACATCCAAGGCACGCTTCAAATAAATCATTCGGCCAATAATCGAAATGATGGGCATTTAAAGGATTCACAGGTCTTAACAGCCATTTAATGAAACAGTAAGCCTAAAAAATCTTCCCACAGATTGTATCCGCGGCCACCATAAGTTAATCATTCACCATGCATTTATCGATATATATCTCACTCATATTCGATTTACGCTATCAATTTTCTGTATTACGTCCATTTTCACTCCTGTGCAGAACTCTTCCGAAGTAACGAATTCAAGCAAAATGGGGAAAAATTCTAAGAAAACTGCAATCGCTTCCGCTTTGCCGGCCACAGGGCAACTCATCGTTGATCCAGGAACTAAAAAGAAAGGATTGATATCAGATACTACATGCCTAGGACTCGCCAAAACTACTTGGTAAGGTACCTATAATTTGATTGAAGCCGAAGGACCAATGATGACGGTAGTACAAGCTTCAGCAGATAGCACTCGGAAATCTGATGCTAATCTAAAGGACTTAGACAACTCTTTTCTTCATCGGACAGCAGCTCGGGAACAAATCCTCCCATATACAGATGTGGTGAGATGGGCAATTCAGGAAATCCCAATCACAGACAGAACCTTTAGCACCAGAGATGGGAGAATTTTCGGTTCCTTTCAAGTTGAGGATTTGAGGTAAATGTATCATTTACCTGTGCCAGAGAAGAAGTACAACACAGCATTTCTGGAGAAATTCCGAGATGAGAACGAGACTGAATCCGAACCCATTTGGGATTGGAGGCAAAATCCAGCAAAACACAAACATGAATCTTCGGGTAAGTACTCGGTAGATTCTCTATGCTCTCCTTATTGCTATGCTGGGATAATGATGTGTAGGTTGTGGGGATTACATGATTCCGCTAATTTTACTATAGAAATGGTCCCTTGATGGAAGCGGCATGTAATGGTGAAATAATGGATTGGGCAACTATACTGTCTGATAAGTTAGCAACCGCAGTTCTTGATTTTAGAACCAAATCCCGCGTCACTGAAAGGCTTATTCCCCCATTCTACTATAGCGCTTATATGCTATACATCTTGTGTTTTAAATCTGAATTCCTTGTGCTGGAAGGGAGGTGGATGTCGCAAGACCCCACACCCATTCACATATACCATCAAAAGTTGTGGAAAACCAACTACAAGCACCATTTATACCAAATCTGCAACGGCTTCATGTTGCCCATTCATCATTCTATCTTTAATAAGCCTGCCCCTAAGATTTCCTACCAAGCAGGGATTGATTTAACATCAATAGGAAGTTGGTTCGGGGAGGAAAAGTTCACTTATATCATAATTTTTGGCAATCAAGCCAAACCTCACGTTCTTCCTTTGTACATACCTGATAAACTGCTGGCCAGGGAGATAGCATATCAGATCATCTTCGATGGAGTTACACAAACTCTAAAGAAGAATAAGAAACAGGTCTAGCCTTCTTTTCCCTTGAGATGTGGTATCTACACTCTACATGATTTCAAACATGAAAAGAAAGAAGCTGAAAAAATAAAGTCATTAACTCTGGCAACTCTCCCTAGTAGGCGATTTGATCCACGCAAAGTCACCTATAATGCACTCGAACAGGCCAAATTGACCAAGTTCGAGCATAAAGAAGATAGGTTCGAGGACTTGTTCTCATCAGCCGAGTCAATGTATCAAGTTAAATCGCTCGCTATAATTGAATACAAAGATGAAGGATTAGTTGAATTCAACAGACTTAGAGAACAGAGGTTGCAAACTCTTCCCTTAGATCTGTTAGCGACAACCCCAACAACAAAATCAAGCGAGCCTGAGCAGCGACTTGTTAAGGAACCTCCTGTTACATCAAAGGAACAGGAAGAAGTGCATGAGAAAAGACAAGAGGAGACCCAGGCGAAAGAGCAAGAACAGAGCAGTATAAATGTAAATGAAAATACTCAAATTGACCCGAAATTGCTCCAGGAATGGCAGCAATTCAATTCAATTATCGGCAATCTTGAATGCTCTAAAGATGACGAGACATCAAAAGAGGTCAATACACAGGAGGCGAATTCAAAACAGGTTTCAGGTGAAACCAACGACCTACCCAAGTCAAAAGAAGTAGAAATAATCCCAAAGGATCCTTCCGACCAGGTTATTTTACAGATAGAAGAAATTCCTCCCTTAGATGTCTTCTATAGCCCAAGACATAAAGCTGTGGTGAAACGACAGAGGAAGAGGAGAAGGACTGATCAACCTTCCTTATTCCCAGAACAAACAGTACCAGGCAATGTGCTTTGGAAAGAGGAATTTGACCCCTCTGATGATTTAACAAAACTATCACAATATGCTGGAGCCTATTCAGCGGTGACAATAGATAAGGCATCAGAGGTGAGCAGTTTATTGAAGACAAAAGACTAGGAGATCTTTTCTCTACAAGCGCAACTATCAAAAGCACAGCAAAAGGCCGAGCAGGCAGAACAGCAATTGGTAGTACAACAACAAATAAATAATCAATTGACTAAACAATTGCAGGAAGAGAAACAGAGGATTGATGGCAGTGCAGTTCAAAAGTAGAAGCAACTATCTGAGGCATTGGCGCAACTAAAAGCATCAAATGAACAAATGCTGAAGTCAAAAGATGAGTAGATTTCTCAGTTATCATCCCAGCTTGAGCAAACGAAGAATCTTCCACGGATAAATGAATTCAAAGCAAAGGCATTTTATATAAACAAGGGATTGATAAATCAGATGAAGCTTTTATGTCAACAAATCGCCCAGGCGGAACCATTATGTGATTTAACTACATCAATAAGTGAGAAAGCAGAAAAGGCTAGAACAGACTTGGATCAAGCCGAAGAAACATTGACCAATTTTCTTGAATGGAAAGATACCGATCAGGGACAGGCGGCTAATTTACCAAGGATTCTAGAATCGCATAAAGAGATATTATTTACAGAATGGCAGTCTCAGTTAATGAAGGCAGAAAGAGCAATTTCAAGATGCAAGACAACCAC
>APFE030795012.1:27422-45897 GCA_000404065.3 Pinus taeda
ATTGGTTCTTTTTAGTCAAACCGCACAGCCAGAGAGCCGCCCTCAAATGCCTTACAGATGTAATCGGGTATATCATTCCCAACATTCAGGATGCCACCTATGTCGCCCAACTCAATTCTCGCCTCAACAGACCACCCGAAGTGGAGCCAATGCTTGCGATAAGTCAGCTTAGGTTTAAAGGAAAACAGCTCGAATGATGATTCATGCCGCCGACTGCTAGATTGTTGTGAAGGAGATATTTAAAATCAATTGATACCAATTAAGTAGGATTTCAGTTTCATAGATAGTTAGCTTAGTTTAGTATTTATAGACCCTTCCATGTATTTAGAAAGGGTCGTAAAGGTTTGTATATGACTTAAAACCTGAAGTTGCACTATTTTACTTCAGGGATATTCTTTTATAAAACTGGACCAATCATTCTGATTTTGATAAAGAAGCTTTTATGCAAATGTGCACTACTGCTTTTGTTTGAAAGTATTTCTGCGTTGAAGGAAGAATTTCAAATAGCGATTAATATTGGGATTGATTAGCAGCTCATATGGTACTACTATCTATGTCTGAACTCATTCTTTTTATATGAATTGTCATTTGATCGCTCTTGCTATTATCATATATATATATATATGTTTGTTTTAACAACATTCTTTATTCATTCCACTATTGGTTGTTTATAGTGTGCTTTTCTTCTAATCATGTATGTATCGATGATATAAATGATAAGTGCAGCAATCTTGTGTTAATCACTTTGTTTAACTATTTAAATTAAGTAATCTTTGAATGAATAAATATCTATGTTTATTTGATAGAGTCATCTATATGCCTGTCAATAGACAAAGATCATCAAACGCTGCATTTCCAAAGAATAATTGTTCCCAGGATTAGTATTAGTTCTTTTATTTTGTGGATAGATTAAGTTATTCGCCTATCATTAGATTAGATAATCAATCACTCATCCACCCCTTTTATTCATTATTGGGAAACTGGTCCCATTATATCCAATCGGAGCCACAATCCCAAACTGAAAAGGAGCTGTATTAAGGTCTGGACCGGGTGGTTATCCCCCAATGTTGATACAACGATTTTCGAGGCATCAACAAGACCCTTATCGACAACCTCGACTGCTAGACATAAGTACTAGGTTATTTTCATTGATGATTTCTCTAGGAAGTGTTGGATCTTCTTCGTGTGGAAGAAGGATGAGACATTCTCAAAGTTTCTATAATTCAAGGCACTAGTTGAGAAAGAGACCAACAAGAAGGTGAAGGCTCTCAAGAGCAAAAGTGGAGGTGATTATGTTTTGAATGACTTCAAGGATTTCTATGTGAAATAAGAAATTCAAAGCGACAACACTGCACAACCCACGGCAAAGTGGGGTAGTTGAGAGGAAGAACTGAAGCATTGTGGGAGTTGTGAGAGCTATGCTACATTACCAAGGCCTGCCACTGCATTTTTGGGCAGCGGCATGTAACACAATAGTCTACTTGAAAGAACGAAGTCCTCATCGGATTCTTGGTATGATTACGCCGAAGGAGGAATTCCCGGGGAGAAATTCAAATGTGTCTCACTTATGAATTTTTGGAGCCTCTATTTATTGCCATGTCTCCAAAGAGTCGAGGAATAAAATTGAGCCAACAGTAGAGTTGAGATTTTTTTTGGGTTACTGTTATGCAACCAGCTCACAAATATATAGATCAATGACTTAAAAATTATCCTCTTCGAGGGGGAAACCTCTTTTACATTACATAAATGAATAATTCTTTGTTGATACAAATGACAAGACCTCCTTTGTATATATATAGGGGTCTAAGGGGTCACAATATAATCAGTTCCTACATAAAAATAATAATGTAAGGGCACAACAATAACAATAGTGGGCTTGTATGGGGTACAACAATAACAATATGGGGGCTACATGGGCACAACAATATCAATAAGGGGGATACACTAGTATTATAGGGACCTAACATGCCCCTCTCCTTCAAAAAAGTGTTTTCCTCAACACTTGAGTAGTTATGGATGCTTCTATATAAAATTCTCATCCTCCCATGTGGAATCTTCAAAGAGTAAGTTCTCCCACTTAATGAGATACTCTAAAATTGATCGATATCGTAACTGCCAGGTTCTTGGTTCCATGAATTTTTCAGGCTCAAATATGATTTTTCCTTCTTCATCAAGTTCTAGAAACATTGTTTGAACTAGAATATTGTCACCTATAACCTTCTTTAAGCATGAAACATGGAAAACTAGGTGTACTCGAGAAGCTGCGAGCAACTCCAATTTGTATGCCATAGTACCAATCTTTTGCAACACCTTGTAAGGACCATAGTACTTGGGTGATAATTTATTATCCTTCTTAGATATCTTGAGAGACATTTGTTTGTATGGATGCAGCTGTAAAAGTACCCAGTCACCTACATCAAAAATTCTTTCACTGCGATGTTGATATCCCTGTTGTTTCATTCAATTCTGCGCCAGAGTGAGGTTATCCTTTAAGAGTTGGAGAACTTGTTTTTGATGCTCGATGTGATATTCCACTGCTTGAACCTTAGAATTTTCTCTTAAAAATGGTGTGCGGTGGATAATATCCATAAAGTGCCATAAATGGGAACATTTATTTTTATACCACCATTCAGCTAGAGGTAACCACTTGACCCATTGTGTTTGTTTGTCAGATACAAAGCAACAAATATATCCTTCCAAACATTTGTTCATTATCTTAGTTTGCCCATCAGATTTAGGATGATAAGATGAGCTATGAGCTAATTGAGTACCAAGATAAGAAAATAATTCTATCCAAAAATGTCCATTGAAAATGGGATCTCTATCAGTTACTATAATCTTTGGATTTCCATGAAGCTTTTGAATTGTTTCCATAAATGCAGCAACAACTGTGTTGGCCTTAAAAGGATGACATAATGAACAAAAGTGTGCATACTTGGTAAGTCTATCAACTACCACCATGATGACACTATTTCCTTCATAGTTGGGTAAACCTGTGATAAAATCCATTGATACCTCTTCCCAACGCTGACTTGGAATGGCTAAAGGTTGTATCAAATCCAAGGTCTTAACTATCTCAACTTTATTTTGTTGGAAAACAAAACATTCTGCCACAAATTTCTGAATATCAACTTTAAGGCCATTCCAAAAAAAATCCTTCTTGACCCTATGGTAAGTTTTTAAAAATCATGAGTGCCCTCCCAAGGGAGAGGTGTGCAATTCCAAATGAATATTTTGTTTGAGTTTGGAATTCTTACAAAGATATAAGCGATATTTGTACCATAATAAATCATTTTTCTAGCTAAATGTATCAGATGTACTGGATCTTGCTGCAAATTTTGAATGAGCGACCACGCTTGTTCATAATTCTTCCATTCACCCCTTGCTTCGATTATCCACTCAGGTTGGATAAAAAAAATGGCACAAATCAATGCTTCCACGTCCTCATCCTTTCTTGAGAGTGCATCTGCAACAACATTTTTCCTTCCTTTTTTGTAGATGATTTCAAAGCCATAACCCAACATATTTGTCACCCAATTTTTTTCTCTTCTAAAGATAATAGTTGTTCCAAAAGTTATTTAAGGCTATCATGATCTATGTTTACCTTGAAGTGTCTTCCAATTAAGTAAGGTTTCCATTGCTTTAGTGCATGTAGTATTTCCAACATTTCGTTCTCATAAATAGGTTTCTGTAAATACAACCTTTTTATTGGACGACTTTCAAAAGAATTGGGTCTTCCTTCTTCCATTAAAACAACACCAATTCCATTTCTCGAAGCATCACATTCGAAAATAAAATAAAAATAAAAATAAAAAAAAATAAAAATGTGAACTCTAGTGTAGCTAAGACCGATGCTTGGCACATTGCCTATTTAAGATGTTCAAAGGCCTTTGTTGCTTCTGGATTCCAAGAAAATGCATATTTCTTTAGTAATGATGATGTTATAGGTGTTGTTATTCTTCCATAATTATTAACAAACTTGCGATAATACCCTTTCAACCCGAGAAATCCTTGAATATTCTTTATGGTTGTCGGGATTTTCCATTCCTTAATGGTAGTACTTTTGTTAGGGTCTACCTTAACACCCTCATGAGATACAATATGACCTAAATATTCCATCTCTTGTACTCCAAAGAAACATTTGGAGGTTTTTGCATACAATTGTTTCTCTGCCAATAGTTTGAGCAACCTATCAACATGTTGAACATGATCCTTCGAATACTTATTGTAGATTAGTATATCATCAAAAAATACTAACACAAATTTAGTAAGGAAGGGTTTTAAAATGGAATTCATGAAACCTTGAAATGTGGAAGGTGCATTAGTAAGGCCAAAAGGCATGACCAAAAATTCATAATGACCCTCATGAGTTCTGAGTGTTGTTTTCGGAATGTCTTTAGTATTCAATCTAATTTGATGATATCCTGAATGAAGATCTAGCTTGGTGAAGTAAATTTCTCCACATAATTCATCCAATAATTCATCAATCATAGGAATGGGAAATTTATCTTTAATAGTGAGCTTGTTGATTTTCCTATAATTTGCACACATACGCCATGATCCATCCTTGTTGTGCACCAATACTACTGGAGTGGCGAAATAAATTTGACTAGGTTGAATTATACCAGCCTCTAGCACTTATGCAACCATACATTTAATTTCACTCTTTTGGGCATAAGAATATCTGTAAGGTATGATGTTTGGAAGAACACTTCCTGGAATCAAGTGAATCACTTGATCCTAATCAAGAATAGCTGGGAGGCCTTTGGGATTCTCAAACACCTTGGAATGATTGTCTAAGACTTTTTGCAGATCTGGATAAATATATGATTTTGATGTTTGAACCCATAGTCAGCATAATTGTTCAATTACGCTCTCTTGTTATTTCTTCAAAATATTTGTCATGCCATTAGAGCTAATTATCTTTCCTAGTTTCCTTGTGATAACTTCCTTTCCTTCCCCAAAAAAATAAAGAAAAGTTCTTGAAAATTGAAATCTATCGTCCCCAAATATTGTAACCATTGGACTCATGGTACAACATCGGCACCACCCATTGGAATGGAAAGCATTGGACTATTCAAGACATATTTCGCCATGGTTATCTTAATATTATGGCACTTTCTAGAGCAATTTATAGTTCCTCCATTTGTAACCATCACTTGACACTCTGGTGCTCGATATAGGAATCAATTCAATTCATTGGCTATCTTACAATGAATAAGATTATGGGTACTACCTGAATCAATCAGCACTAATACCTTTTTCTTCTTGATATATCCTTCTAGCTTGAGAGTTTGAGGAGTGGTAATTCCTACCAATACATTACAAGATATGGTTGGATTCATTTCTTATTTCTTTGGGGTTGGTTCCTAACATATATCCTCCTCTTTTGATGTTTCTTATTCCTTTTTTTCCTCCTCTTCACAATCTATCTAGAATAATTTCTTCTCGGCACACTCATGGCCTTTAATGTATTTTCTATCACAACTTTAACAAATCCCTTTTTCTCTTTTTTCCTCCAATTGTTGTGGTGTCATCCTTTTAGCTTGTGGAAGACCATTGGAAGCAACACTTCCATATTTATAGTTGTGAGTTGTAGACTTCCTTGTTTCCATAATTTTTATTTCAACTTTTCTTACCACCCTGAATGCCTTCTCCAATGAATCAAGTTCCCAAAGGTGAACCTCATGTTGGACGTTATCATTTAAAGTCCCTTTGAATACATCAATCCTATTCTCCTCTGGAATATCGGTTACCCTAATATTGAATTTTTGGAAGTCTCCAATGTGCTCTGCCATTGAGCCCTTTTGTTTGAGATTTATCAATTGGCTAAAGAAGGTGTTTCTCTTTGTATCTTCATAATGTGCTATAATTTCCTCTGTAAAAATTGACCAGATGACAAGTGGTTTACGAGAAAAAATCCATCTATACCATACAAATTTATTGGATTCTAAATATAAATATGCAATATGTACCTTTTATGAGGGTTTCACATCATGTAGATCAAAATACTGCTCCATCTGTATTATCCAAGTTACCGAATCCTTGCCATCAAACTTCCTCATATCTATCTTTGGAATGTCGTGGTTCTTAAACCCCATATTGGAGCCTTTAAAATCATAATTGATATTCCTTTTGTCTTTGTCGTGATTTTCATGGATTTCCTTGTCACCACTGGGACGCCTTTCTTCTAGCAACTTTTCCAAACATTACTTCAACCCCTCTATCTTGATATTCATCATTGCTTCCATGTCTGCTTTTAAACCATAATTCAAAACTCCCACGTCCCTTTTTATACCATCATCTTAACTTCCATTCCATTCTTCAAACCATCCATCTTAGCTTCCATTCCATTCTTCAAGCCATCCATATTAGCTTCTGATACTTTTTGTGAGAGCAAAATTTGTTGCACTTGGTCACGTAATTTTTATATATCATGTTACATTTCTTCCTCTTCTTCATGTGTCATAGTAGATATTTCAGGTTTATTACTAGGTGTTTCCATTTTATTTCTTCGGGGCATCAATTAATGATATTTATGCTTCCCTATTCCCTTTGAATCACTTCAAACTATTTTTCTAACAAAACTTATGCAAATGTTAAAAAATACACACCTTTTTCTTTCTTTGTAGGAGCTCGATATTGAATCTAATGTATATCTGTAATCTCCGATCTCCAATATATGAAATTTCGTCTTATGGTATAACTTTGAGTCCTATTTCCAACCTCACAAGTATGATTGAGATTGGATTCTTCAAGAAATAGTTATGCACAATCTCCCACAATGACCTAATAATCGGCTAGTTCAGTAAAGCATACTTTTACGGAGTGCCACATGTTACTGTTTTGACCTTCATCCCTGAAAATGATACCTAGAAAACTACCATCCATAGTTTTCTGTCACTATTTTCAAAGTTTAAATTTGATGCTCAGAGAGAAAGTTATGACGATCTTCCCAAGGTCACCTGTTTGAGATGGAATTCTGGAGCCTAGAAAAACCCTAAATTCATCAGATCATATCTCCAAAATATAGCGAGACAAGTCTGAAATTCATATAAGAGGTTCACCAAGATGTAATCTACCCTTGGTTTCAATTTCATATTCTAAAGCTTCGTATAAAAATACTTATAGCGAAAATGTCATGATGACCTATTTGAAGCAGTGAAACCCTAAACTCCAAAGCTCTTATACCAAATGTTATGCAACCAACTCACAAATAGATATATCAAAGACCTAAAAATTATCATCTTTGAGGGGGAAACCTCCTTTACATTACATAAATGAACAATTCTTGGATGATACAAATGACAAGACCTCCTTTGTATGTATAGGGGTCTAAGGGGTCACAATATAATCAAAGCCTACATAACAATAATAATGTAACGGCACAACAATAACAATAGTGGGCTTCTATGGGGTACAACAATAAAAATATGGGGGCTACATGGGAACAAAAATAAAAATAACAGGGATACACTAGCATTATAGGGACCTAACAGTTACACTGAAACTCCACATAATTACCGAGTGTACTTACCTTCCCTCATAATGACATTTGTGTGAAGGGATGTAAATTTTGATGAGGAGAAAGAAATGAGATGTTGTCTTGAGAGGGAGCTTCAGATCCAAACTGAAGAGGAGCTTGCTCCAAAGGAGGAGCCTCGGGAAGTTTTGGAGTAGCCACAATTGGAGGATCAGAGAAGAGGCAGAGTGGAGACATCCACCCAAGCAAAACCATCCAGAGAAGGTAAAAAAAAGAACCAGGGAAGCTGATATATTGGTGCAAGATGTGAGGGAGAATGTGGGAGCTCCTTCAAATTTGCGTAGGCAAAGGAGACTACCTGAGAGGTAAATTGGCTACATGGCTCTAATGACTGAGATTGTAGAGACTTAGCCATCCTATTTTGAGGAAGCAGTTGAGCAACGAGTTTGGGTTGATGCAATGGTGGAAGAATATGAATCCATCATGAAGAACAATGTTTGGGAAGTGGTCCCAAGACTGGAATATAAATCGGTTATAGGTTAAATATGGATCTTCAAGGTTAAACATGTAGCGGACAAAAGCATAGAGAAGTATAAGGCTATATTTGTGTCCAAAGGATTCTCTCAAGTTAAGGGAATTGACTATGAGGAAATCTTTGCTCCTGTAGCAAGGTATTCATCCATTAGATCAATTCTTGTATTGGTTACGCAGATGATGTGGAAGATCCACTAGATAGATAAAAAAACATCATTTCTCAATGGTGTTATTGAGGAGGAAGTTTACATCGAACAACCACAAGGTTTTGAGACATTTCATCGAGAGTGTTATGTGTGCAGACTCAAGCGAGCATTGTACAGTCTCAAACAGACACCCCGAGCTTGGTACATTGGGATCGACAATTATCTCACTAGATTGGGCTTCACCAAAAGTGAAGCAGATGAAAACATCTATCATATATAGGTAGAAGGCCAATTTCTTATCATTGTTGATCAACTCTTGCAAGGAGGGCCTTGCAAGGGAATTGGATATGAAATACATGGATCGCATGAACTACTTCCTTGGGTTGGAATATGGCAAGGTGAAGGGGATTTGTTTGTGTCTCGAGTCAAGTATGTCACCTAGATATTACATATATTTCGTGTGGAGAGTTGTAAACCCACAGAGACACCTCTAGTGACCAATTGGAGGAAGGACAATGCCACTTCAGGTGAATAGGTTGATGCTACCATTTACTAGAAGCTAGTGGGTTCACTAATGTATCTTGTGAACACATGACCAGATATGTGTTGTACAATCAACCAGCTAAGCCAAGCTATGGTTAGGTCAACCAAATTGTATTGGAAGGCATCAAAACATGTCTTACGGTACCTCAGAGGCAATACCCAATATGGATTATGGTACAAAAGGATAGAAGGAGTGAAGTTGTGCGGCTCACATATGCATATTGGGTAGGGATTCCATCTAACCGAAAGAGTACATCGGGTGGAATTTTCAGTGTTGGGTCTATAGTAATTTTCTGGTACAGTGGGAATTAAAGGTATGTAGTTGATCAGGTGCTCAAAATTATGCTCAAAAATCAAATTTGTCAGAATGGTGTGGAACCTAAATGATTGCATAGTTCTCATCACCCTGAATCCAACGCAACTCATTTCGAGTGAAACGGACACCGTATGCTCCCAGAAATGTGATCTATTTATTTTCCCAAATAGGAAAATTTGGTCCAGAAGATCATAGGGATGCTAACTGGGCATCTGTATAGCCCAGTCATAAAAAGAAAAAAAATAAATAAAAAAAAAAATAAAAAATAAAAAAAATAAAATAATAAAAAATAAATAATAAATAAAAAAAAATAATAAAAAAAAAAAATAAATAAATAATAAATAATAAATAAAATAAAATAAAAAAAATAAAATTCCTTGGAATATTCTATGGAATATCCTCAAAATATTCCTTGCAAGTGATGAATCAGAAAGTGACAAGTGTCAAAATTTCATTGGTCCACGTGTTTTGGGTTTGGACCAATAAGGAGGTGACACATGGCTAAGCCATAGGCCACCACATCTCCTCCTAATGGTCGATCAAATTTTTGTTGGAAAGATAGGTCGAGGTCTAGGCGCGACCCCGCGACCTTCCACACAATAGACCAAAGGACTAACCACTCTACCTATGCATTATTTCTTAAGTAACATATCGCAGGCGAGTTGGCAATTAAAGAATCAACCCCTAGCATACGAGGTTGTGATGTGATATCGAAATCGCAGATCACAACGTACCTGATTGTGATGCGATATCGCAATCGCATATCGCACAATGCAAGTTCTTTTATATTTTTACCCTGGCTCCACCGATTGTGATATATCCTGGATGTGATACATATTATACTACAGTTGGTAGTTCTGTCAGGTCCGCTGCTTATCGCAATCGCACATCACCCATGACCGCGTTCACAAACCATAAGACCTACCAATTCTTGTTAATTGTGATTTTCAATGGAGCTACCAGAACTATCGCCTTAATCGTCGGACCTAACCACCTTGCATGTGACCACTCAGCCTTAACCGCGAGATAGGCGGGGAAGTTGGCAGGGCTGCCAATTTCGGCAAAACTGTCAGAATTAACTCTAGATAATGAATTTAACTAGCAGTTAGCCAGATTTGGAGGAAATTGTGGAAAGACTGACAAAAATCATAACTAAGGAATTTTTCAACCAAATGAGGAGCAGAAAGAGGCTAGGGTACCATTTTTGAGGAATCTTGACTCATTGGAGCAAGTTGCAGAAGCATTTGAGCATTTTAAACACATATTTTTACACTTTTGAGCATAATAGAGAGACCCAAGCCATTGGAAGTTGGACCAAGGAGACATAGCCCAGGAGGGGTGAACTCCTTTATCATGTTCCTATTGTAATTTATTTTTTTAATGATGTTTTGTACATGTTTATGTTGTTGTTCAGTCTCTTATTTATGTTAAATTGCTCCTAAAATTAGCATAAAAACTCATCATTTCACTTGCAAAAATTCATGAATCCTTAAGCACAATGAAAGCATTTTGTTTCTAATCTAAGGAGGATCTTAGCATAGAAATCTAATATTCTAAATTAGATCATTTTGGTATCAAAGCACTAGGTTTGCTTTGTGAAAGAAGGATTTAATTGTTTTCAAGTTTATGTTATGCTTACAAGGTTAAAACTCAAAAGAGGAGAAGGGAAACTAGTTGGAAGCCTTGAAGTTGGGTCAAAGGGAAGGAGAGAAAGGTTTCCACAATCTCCAAAACCATTTCAGCCTCGAGTTGCAGTTGAGACTCCATAGCTCATGTCTCATAAAGGACAACCTACAAACATGATAGAAGATGAGAAGACCTTCATGATGGATTTCTTTGATATGACAGAGATGGTGAAGGTCCTCTATGAAGAGAGGAATACTAGGTTGCAATTGGAAATTACCAAACCTCCCAAAGGAGAAGGATCTTCATGAGGAGGTAATGGAAATGGAGACAAACCTCCACCCTCTCCACCATATTCTTCATCTTCTTCTTCACAATCATATTCACCCTCTTCCACTAACACAACCCTTACTCATACTCATCATCATAATTCAAAAGGAACTGGTAAATCACCCTTTTTAAAACTTGATGTTAAATTTGACTTGCCCATGTAAAATGGTGAAGTGAACACAGAAAACCTAATAATTGGATTCGTCAATTGGAGGTCTATTGCAGGATTCAAAACCTTCAAGAGGATGACATAAAGATTCAGTTAGCTTCCTTGAGAATGGAGGGTGTAGCACTGGTATGGTGGGAATGAAAGACCCAAGAGGAGATTAAAAAACATGGTAATATCTTAATTTCTTGAAATTATTTCATTGCTGCAATCAAAAGACAATCCTACCCTCTAGCTTATATGTATAAATCCATCATGAATTGATAGAACTTTAGACATCTTAAATGTCAAAACGTGCAAGATTACACCCAAGAATTCAGAAAAAGGTATTTGATGTTAGGTGTAGATTTGCAATCACATGAAACATTGCTGAAGTACATAGGGGGTTTACATAGTTACCTAAGGCATACTATCTTAATTTGTAAACCCAATAATCTAGATGATGTGTGTGTGCAAGCCACTCATCTTGAGGCAAGAGGGAAAAACACCCCAGAAGAAGGTAGTAAAAAGCCATTTAAGGGTAAAGAGAAAGAAAAGGGTTTCAAGGGAAATAAAAATGCATCCATTAAAAAGAAAAAAAAAAAATATATATATATTTAAACATTGTTCCAAATAGGGTCATGATGAAGCTCATTGTTGGAAGCTTCATCTCGAAATGAAACCAAAGAAATTCAACAACAAAGGAAAATAAAAGAGAGTTGTTTTCATTCAAGAGGATTTGGAATCTGATTTGGGTGATGAAACTAAAATTACAGCCATGGGTATAAAAGGAAAAGAATCCATTGCTAGCACTAGTATATCAAATTGTCACACTGGCACTCCAAATGAAGAAACAAGGATTGAATTATTTCATGTGAGAGTAATCTCAAAACATACAAAAATCGACACACTTTTTGATAGTGGGTCTCAAGCTAATTTGACATCTGATGACTTAGTCAAGAAACTCAATCTTGAAACAATTTTACATTCTAATCCATATCCATTGGGTTGGATATGCAAGGATGCAAGCTTACAGGTTACAAGAAAATGTATTCTTCGGTTCGCAATCATAGCAAACTTCATTGACGAAGTTGAATTAGATGTTGTACTGCTTGATAGATCAGGAATTTTTTTTATAGTCCTTACCTCTATGATAGAAAAATAAATCTTATATCATCATGAAAACAAGTACCACTTGTTCAAGGATGGTGTGGAGTATATTGTGAGAGCTCATCGCAAGAAACTAAATCTTTCATTAGTTAATGCAAGGCAAATGAAAAGACTAGTGAATTCAAGCAAGAATTTAGTGCTTCTTATGATCAAACCCAATGTTGATGTTGATTATGAAGTGTTTTATGGCTGTAATTCAAATTCAAAAACTAATTTGGTTGATTTTGCTAACCATGATGATGAGGTGTTTCAAAAGTAAAAGGATTTCCTTCCAAGAGGAGAATCCAAGGTGACATACCATTGCAGCAAAAGTATCTTCTTCCTAAAAATTTCATGCACGGGATGTTAAGAATGGAAAGTGCAGAAATAAAAAAACAAATCCAGGGATTGTTGAATAAAAGGATCATTCAACCTTCTCTTTTACCATGTGGTGCACCTCTTGTTTTGATGCCCAATAAGAATGGTAAGAATTTCATTGAATGGGATTCAAGAAGTGGTTTTCATCAAAGTAGATTTGTTGAAGGAGACATATGGAAGACGACATTCAAAACCAATCAAGGTTTGTTTGAATGGCTTGCTATGATTTTTGGTCTTTGCCATGCTCCTACTACTTTCATGCATATGAAGCAAGATGTATTGCAACCACTCCTAGACATGATTGTCTACTTGGATGACATTTTCATTTTCAGAAAATTTCATTATGAAAATGTCCTATATGAGAAAGAAATACTTGATGTCTTATGTCAAGAACATTTGTTATTGAAGATGTCAAAGTATATGTTGGATAAAACTTCTTTGATGTACTTGGGCCATGATATTGGAGAATATAATCTGAAGTTAGACTTCTCCAAGATTGATAGCATTATGGATTGGTCAATGCCCAAGATAGTCATTTGGATAAGAGGCTTTTTGGTAGCAGCCCAATGTTGGAGGAAAGATTTTTTTAAGTTTTATTCTATTGTAGCTGACTTGCATTCTTTGGCAGTTGTGCAAAAGGTCTTCCAGTGGGGACGTAAACAACAATAGGCATTTGATGCTTTAAGACAAAAGACTAGTTCAACCTTTATACTTGTTCTTCTAAACTTGAAAAATTCATTTGAGTTTCAGGTTGATGAATGTGACTATGCCATGGGCACGGTATTTATGCAATGTGGTAAGCCCATTTCTTTTCATTCAGAAATTTTCAATGGTGAAGTGTTTAAGTTGCAGCGACAAAGGCACTTCCATTGGATGGGTTTTATTCTACTATTCCACTTGGTCAAAAGCTATAAGAAAGGTATAAGCAACAAGTCCGTTGATGTACTTTCTAGGCCTATATTTTGTATAACTACTTTCCTCAAGCATCATGTTGTTTTACATGAAAGTTATCTTCAGAAAAATACATACTTTCAAGATGTATATTCAAGCTTGAGTCAAAGGAATCAAGTAGAGGAATTTGTTTACCATTTGCATCATAATGTGTTGTATCATCTTGGTAAGAAGGATGTTTATACTGACAGTAACATGGACAAATTCAAAGAGTTCATTGAACGACTCCAAATGGTACATAAAACAGTGCAAGATCAACTTGAAAAGGGCAAAGGCAAGTATAAATCAAGGCATAGCAAGCATCGTGTAAATCACAAGTTCCAAGTCAATGATAAATGGATCGAGTTGGAAAGGTGAGGGAACTATACCCTCACCTACTAGATAATTGAAAGTGATCTTTTGGGGTCCAAAAGGCTTCCAGTGGGGAGAAGTGATCAGGTGCTCAAAATTATGCTCAAAAATCAAATTTGTCAAAATTGTGTGGAACCTAAACAACTGTTTAGTTCTCGTCATCCTAAATCCAACGCAACTCATTTTGCACGAAATAGACACCATATGCTCCCATAAATGTGATCTGTTTGTTTTCCCAAACAGGCAAATTTGGTGCAGGAGCTTACAGGGATGTTGACTGGGCATCTGTATAGCCCAGTCAGCAAAAAGAATATTCCTTGGAATATTTTATGGAATATCCTTAGAATATTCCTTGCAAGTGGTGAATTAGAAGGTGACAAGTGTCATAATTTCATTGGTCTATGTGTTTTGGGTTTGGACCAATAAGGCGCTGACACGTGGCTAAGTCTAAGGCCACCACGTGTCCTCCTAACGGTCGATCAAAATTTTGTTGGAAAGACAAGTCAGAGGTCGGGCTTGACCCTATGACCTCCCACACAATAGACCAAAGGACTAACCACTCCGCCTACACATGGTTTATTAACTACCATATCACAGGAGGGTCGACGATTAAAGCATCATCCCACAACGTACCGGGTTGTGATGCGAAATCGTAATCGCAGATCGCAGTGTATCGAGTTGTGATGCAATATCGCAATCGCAGATCGCATAATGCAGGTTTTGTTATATGTTTACCCTGGCTCTATCGATTGCGATATATCCTGGATGTGATACGTATTATACTACAGTTGATAGTTCCATCGAGTATGTCACTTATCGCAATCACACATCGCCCACGACCGAGTTCACAAACCATAAGACCAGCAAATTCTCACTGACTGCAATTTATGATGGAGCTGCCAGAACCGTCGCCTTAACCACCAGACCTAACCACCTTTCATGTGCCCACTCGACCTTAACCGTGAGATAGGTGGGGAAGTTGGCGGGACTGCCAATTTCGGCAGAACTGCCAGAATTAACTCCAGATAATGAATTTAACTGGCAGTTAGCCAAATTTGGAGGAGGAAATTGTGGAAAGACTAGCAGAAGTCATAACTAAGGCATTTTTCGAACAAATGAGGAGCAGAAAGAGGTTGGGGTACCATTTTTTAGGATTCTAGACTCATTGGAGTAGGTTGCAAAAGCATTTGAGCATTGTAAACACATATTTTTACACTTTTGAGCATAATAGAGAGGCCCAAGCCATTGGAAGCTAGACCAAGGAGACGTAGCCCAGGAGGGGTGAACTCACTTATCATGTTCCTGTTATAATGTGTTTTTGATGATGTTTTGTACATGTTTATGTTGTTATTTAGTCTCTTATTTATGTTAAATTGCTCATAACATTAACATAAAAACTCATCATTTCACTTTCAAAAATTCATGAATCCTTAAGCACAATGAAAGCTTGTTTCTAATCTAAGGAGGATCTTAGCATAGAAATCTAATATTCTAAATCCGATCAGTAGCGCTCAACTCGTAAGAATCTTAATACATGGTTGCAATTCAAGCAGTATGTGAGGCAATCTGGATGAGAAAGATACTTGTGGCACTATTTGGTTAGGAGATGGATCCAACTATGATCTATTTTTATAATCAAAGTTGCATTAATCTATCTGATAATTTGATATTTCACAATCTATCCAAGCATATAGTTATTTGGTATCATCATTTACGGGACTGTGTGTAGAGGAGGATATTGTTGCTACAATAAATTATGAAAGAGTAACAAGGTGATGATGTCTTGACAAAGGCTTTTTCAAGAGGGAAGTTAAAATTCCACAGGTGTAGGATAGGGGTGGTTGAAAATCCCTTTCTTGCTAAGAGGGAATGTTGAGAAATGTATCAAGAAATTCTCAATTTGACTTTGCCTTGGTCAAATTGAGAAAATTCAAATTTCCAGATCATCAGACAACTTGGAGGTAATTAAATGAGGTGACATGGCTCTTATCACTTAGTTATCTCAATAAGTTTGAGTTAAAGGGCTTGCAGTTCAGTTATGCATGGGTGATTACTAATTTGTAGCAATCCAGTTCAATTATTTCTAGTTGTATTTAGTTAAACTAGTTCCAACTGTTGATAGAACTAGTTTGAGGTTAGTTGTGCAATGGGACAACATTCTAACTTAGTGATCATATAGTTAATTGATCAATCAACCAAAAATAGCTAGTGCATGCAGAGAATTCAAGTTCCCCAATTGTGGTGGAGATTACAAGGCAATGTAACATCAATTGTAGACTAGTCTTGAGTTTACAAGTGTTGCATGCAGGCATAGATCCAACCTTGGGAATTGTGCAATCAATTGGAGGAAAATTCCTAAAAAATAGGGAGCTAATTCCTTAGGATTTGTGCAAGTAAATAGGGCCTAAAGCAAAGGCAGAAATTGACTAAGTCTAGGTCATAGCTACTCATTAAGCAGAGAGATAGATAAATTCACTTGCAAGTTGAGTTCAGAGCAAGCATGCAATTGTAATACATTCTCTATTCATCTGATTAATGCAAGCAAGCTTAAGGGGTTTCTATCAGTTTGTTTCCCCTAGATAAATTTGTGTACTTGTGTATGTGATTATGTATTTTTGTGAATCTTTTTCTAAATTATGAATTAATTTCCGTAGAGCAGAAGAGTAAAATTGCATCTCTTGATTTAGATTAAATTTCTTGAGTAGTTGCAATTTGTTGGGTCCCCATAATACTAGTGATTACCCCATTACTATTGTAGTTGTACCCCTTATTAATATTGTTGTGCCCCCACTGTGCCCATATTGTTACTATTGTGCCCCATAGAAGCCCACTATTGTTATTATTGTGTCCTTACATTATTATTGTTATGTAGGCTCTGATTATGTTATGACCCCTTAGACTCCTATATATAGAAAGGAGGTATTTTCATTTGTATCATCCAAGAATTGTTCATTTATGTAATGTAAAGGAGGTTGCCCCCTTGAAGAGGCTGAATTCTAAGGCGTTGATCTATCTTTTCTATCTTTTCTTGAGCTGGTTTCATAACATTTGGTATCAGAGCTTTGGATTCTAGGGTTTCGCTGTTCCAAACAGGTCATCGTGGAATTTTCGCTATAACTTTTTTTCGGCGACGTTTCAGAAGTTGAAAAAAACAACCATTTGAGAAGACATCGCGCTAAATCTCGGGATCAAATTTCAGAGCATTTTGCGCTATAATTGCAGAGATATGATCTGAGGAAGTTGGTCTTTTTGCAGACTCCTGAATTACATTCCAAACAGGTGACCTGGGGCAAATCCTCATAACTTTTTCTCTGAGCATTGGATTGAAAGTTCGTAAAAATATGCAGAAAGAGGAAGGACTGTAGTTTCTTCTATATATTTTTCAGAGCCAGAGGTCGAAACAGTGACTCGTGGAACGTCATACAAGTTTGCTCTACTGAATTAGTCTATAATCAGGTCACTGTGGAAGATTTGGCATAACTCTTCATTGGAGAATCCAATTGGGGTTAGACTGGTGGAATTGGAAAGAGGACATAGAGCGCTACCGCAGGTCGCAATTTCAGAACTGGATGATCCAAAATTACAGAGATACATCAGCGGAAATATCAAGCTCCTACAAAGTGAAAAAAGGTGTGTATATTTTTTAAATGTTTGCTTAAGCTTGGTTTGAAAATTTATTTTGAAGGAATTCAAAAGACATAGTGAAGCATTATTATTAGTAATTGATGCCCCGAAGAAAGAAAATGGAAACACCTAGTAGGCGACTTGAAAGCTCTAGCATGACTCATGAAGAAGAGGAAGAAATGCAGCATGATATATCAAAATTATGAGACCAAGTGTAACAAGCGTCACTTGCACAAAACAGTGTAGAAGCTAAGATGAATGACATGGAAGCTAAGATGGATGATTTGAAGATAGATTTGAAGACAGACATGGAAGAATTGAAGATAAATATGAATACGTTGCTACAAGAAAGGGTCACTAAGGGTGAAAGGGTAGTAAAGGAAACTCATGATGAGAACAAAGAAATGTTAATCATGATTCCATAGACTCTAATGTTGGATCGAAGACCCACCATATTCCAAAAATGGATATGAGGAAGTTTGATGACAAGGATCCTGCAACATGGATATTACAGATGGAGCAATTTTTTAATCTCAATAATGTGCAAAACACACAAAAGGTACGTATATCAACTTTATATTTGGAACCAAATCAGTTTGTATGGTGTCAATGGATTTGATCTCGTAAAAAATTTATCACTTGGGCAATTTTTATGGAAGAATTGATAGCACATTATGAGGATACAAAAAGAAACACTTTTTTTAGCCAATTGATAAGTCTCAAACAAAAGGCTTCAATAATGGAGCACATTGAGGAGTTCCAAAAATTGAACATAAGGGTAAAAGATATTCCAGAGGAGCATAGGATTGATGTGTTCATAGGGTCTTTAAAGGATAATATCCAACATGATGTTCGCCTTTGGGAATTTGATTCATTAGAGAAGGCATTCAGGTTAGCAAGAA
>APFE030795012.1:47045-108342 GCA_000404065.3 Pinus taeda
GTCAAAGTTCTTTCTCTGCCCCAGTAGTATTGGTGCACAAGAAGGATGGATCATGGCACATGTGTCTGGATTATAGGGAGCTCAACAAGCTCACTATTAAAGATAAGTTCGCCATTCCTGTCATTGATGAATTACTGGATGAATTGCATGGATCAATTTACTTCACCAAGTTGGATCTTCGTTTATGATATCATCAAATCAGAATGAAGATTGAAGACATTCTAAAAACAACATTTAGAACTCATGAGGGTAATTATGAATTTTTGGTCATGCCTTTTGGCCTTACCAATGCACCCTCAACATTTCAAGGTTGATGAATTCAAGTTTCAAACCATTCCTTAGAAAATTTGTGTTAGTATTCTTTGATGATATACTAATCTACAACAAGTCTTGGAAGGATCATGTTGAACATGTTGACAGGGTGCTACAACTATTGGAGGAAAAACAATTATATGCAAAAAGATCCAAATGCTTCTTTGGAGTACAAGAGGTGGAATATCTGGGTCATATTGTATCTCATGAAGGAGTTAAGGTAGACCCTAGAAAAATTAAAGCCATTAAGGAATGGAAAATCCCCACATCCATAAAGCATCTGCGAGGATTTCTCGGGTTGACAGGGTATTATCGCAAGTTTGTTAAGAATTATGGGAGAATAGCAGCACCTCTAACAACACTATTGAAGAAAGATGCATTTTCATGGACTCCAGAAGCAACAAAGGCCTTCGAACATCTTAAGAGGCAATGTGCCAAGCACCGACCTTAGCTACACCGGACTTCACAAAAACCTTTATTGTGGAATGTGATGCTTCAGGAATGGAATTGGTGCTGTTCTAATGCAAGATGAAAGACCCATTGCTTTTGAAAGTCATCCAATCAAGGGAAAGTTTTTACACAAAGCTATTTATGAGAAGGAAATGTTGGCAATACTCCATGCACTTAAGAAATGGCGACCCTACCTAATGGGAAGACACTTCAAGGTAAAAACGGATCATGATAGCCTTTAATACTTTTTAGAACAAAGATTATCCTATGAAGAGCAACAAAAGTGGGTCAAAAAGATGTTGGGTTATGACTTTGAAATCATCTACAAAAAAGGGAAAGCAAAATGTCACTTTTAAGATGGCAATGCACTCCAAGAAAAGAAAGTGAGGATGGAAAGCATTGTTTGGGTGCATTTTCTAATATCCAACTAATTGGAATAAACGAGCGATGTAATTTATAAGTGTGGGCACTTATTTTCGAGAAGTTACAACAAGATTCCAGAACGTCTGATACATTTAGCTGGAAAAATGATTTGTTATGGTACAAAGATCGCTTATACTTCTGTAAGAATTCCCAGCTAAAACAAAAGATTCTTATGGAATTGCACACTTCTCCCTTAGGAGGGCACTCAGGATTTTTAAAAACTTACCACAGGGTTAAGAAAGTTTTTTTTTGGGATGGCCTTAAATCAGATATTCAAAAGTTTGTGGCGGAATGTTTGGTTGCCAACAAAATAAAGTTGAAACAATTAAGACACCAGGTCTATTACAACCTTTATCCATTCCAAGCCACCGTTGGGAGGAGGTTTCAATGGATTTTATCACAGGTTTACCCAAGTCAGAGGGAAAGAGTGTCATCATGGTGGTAGTTGACAGACTTACCAAGTATGCACACTTTTGTGCATTATCACATCCATTTAAAGCCAGTACAGTTTCTACTGCATTAATGGAAACAATTCAAAAACTACATGGAAACCCAAAGATTATTGTAAGCGACAGAGATCCCATTTTCACTGGAAATTTTTGGACATAATTATTTTTTCTTGTCTTGGTACTCAGTTAGCTCATAGCTCATCTTATCATCCTCAATCTGATGGGAAAACTAAGATAGTAAACACATGTTTGGAAGGATATCTTCGTTGCTTTGTATCTGATAAACAGACACAATGGTCAAATGGTTGCCTCTGGCTGAATGGTGGTATAACACTTCCTTCCATACAGCAACAAAAATGACCCCATTTATGGCACTTTATGGGTATCAACCACCATCCATCACATCATATTTAAGAGAAAATTCTAAGGTTCAGGCAGTGGAACATCACATCGAACATCAACAACAAGTCCTCCAACTCTTAAAGGATAACCTCGTGTTGGCACAGAATAGAATGAAACAACAGGCAGATCAACATCGCAGTGAAAGAAGTTTTGATGCAGGTGATTGGGTATTCTTAAGGCTACAACCACATAAGCAAATGTCCCTCAAGCAAGCTAAGAAGGATAATAAATTATCACCAAAGTTTTATGGTCCATACAAGGTGTTTTCGGAATGTCTTCTACCCTTCAACAAGTCAACCTAACATTAGGAACCAAGCCATGAGTGGAGCACATCTTCCACTCGGGTCATAAGGGGCACCTAAACTATCCCAAGCATTGTTCACATCACATTTCTTGGCAACACTAGCTTTGCATGATTTATCTAAGTTGATGAATGATCCCATCATGCATAATCCTTCATGGCCACTTGTCCCACATAAATTGCCAACAAACATTCCTAAATTTGATGGTAAACCTATATAATACCCTACATCCCACATCACTACTTATCATTTGTGGTGTTTCTCTAACTCATTTCAAAAAGATAGCATTAGGATGTGTATTTTCCAGTAGACTCTCGCCGATGGTGCTACCAAATGGTATATTGGCTTAGAATGTGTTTCTTATAATTATTTCCTATATTTATCTCATACTTTGGTTAACCATTATCAATTACCTGTTAGATATGAGGCCGATATTCATATTCTCACTAGCTTCCATCAAGATAAATCTATTCACATCTCTGATCATATTCATGAGTGAAGGCGGCTACAATCCATGCTCATAATCAAGCTTCCTAATGAGTTCTTATGTGATTGGTTCATTAAGCCCTTACTACCTAAAATTGTTGAAGATGTAGCAAAGGGTGGGGCCCAAATCGAGGAGGAAGTGATCATGTGTGCCCATCAACTTGACTTGATCTATTCTCAAGTGGGTACCTTATATGAACTTATTCATAACGCTCCTAGATCATCGACTGATCCCTTGAATCATAAACCTAGAACCCGTGTTGATGGATTCATGGGGTAATTATCTTCGAGAAACATAGGCTAGTTATCCTCTCATATGGGTCAAATTAAAATATATTATAGTGCCCCAAAATGGAAAGCCTTCTACTCAAACTCCTCATGCTCATATTACCACCTTCGAGGTCAATTTTGTTAATTCCACATTGACTAAGAATCCTCAACAACCAGGAGGCAAGAAGAAAAAGAATAAGTCTAAATCTTCCAAGGAGGAACAAGGGGCATCACAAACCCAAGAGAACACTGGGAGTGGTTCCAAAGAGAAGAAGAAGAAAAATTGTTTTCCTTGCAATATTTGTGGGGATGATCATCTTACTCATTACTACCCTCAGATGGATGAGATTCATAGATATTTATCGCAACAACCTGCTCATCAACCAACTATATTAACAAATCCCTCCCTAACTAGCAACAACATATGGTTGCTAACCCTCCACCACCTTAGCAAGGGTGAAGTGGAGGAAACACTTCTTCTAATGTCTCCTCTTCTACATAAGATACCTTTATGGTTAATTCAACCATTGGTCTCGTGACTAGATCTTCTAATTATGAGAATCTTGAGAGTGGAACTTCTACCTCAAAGTACATGACCCAACCTCCACCTGTTAGTTAGCTTCATTTTAATAAGCCATCATTGATCTTTGTGTTGCACCGACCTGAGGATCCACTTTGAAATATTATGCATAGTCCTAATACAAGGTAAACTCACAAATATAGTATTATTTAGGAACTAGCCCAAACTCCAACTACTATGTCCACACTAGAAGTTTTGAAAAATTACCCAATGCAATGCAAGGCACTGTTATGTGCTATTGGTGGGTTGAATCCATGGGATTCAAACATCATGACCTTTGATCCTTATTTATGGAAACCCCATCTTCTACATCGTCTAGCATTCTATAGTATGGCCCACATTTGCAGAGAATGTGTTAACAGGACAATTTTGGATGAGAGATCGTCAACTTGAATTATGTCATCGAAGTGTTGGAAAGCTCTTGGTTCCCCAATGTTGTATCCACCTATATCAGCATTAAATTATTTTGATGGGCATAACTTGCAGCCTCAAGGGTTATTTTCCTCTTTAACTATAGATCTAGGTGGGAAAACAATATCTATTTGAGGTCGAGGTATGATTCATGCACCACTCGATTATAACCTCCTTCTCATGTGAAGTTAGTTTCATGCTATGACTGTTGTGATTTTTTTAGTCTTTCGATTCGTGCTGTTCCCCCCTCAGGGTAAGATAGTCACCATTAACCATCTATAATTTTGCAAGCCTAGTATTTGATTTCAAAATAGTAATTTGATCCCCTTTGTAGGTGATTCCACCACCCTTATTGAAAGCATTGGAGCAGGAATGTTCAAAGACTCCTCATTGATGTGCACATTTCCCCTTGCTCCACTAAACCATGTCCATCTAATTCCACCATTAACATGATCTCTTATGTCACTTTTGAATCCCTTGGACTTGTTGCTTCTCCGGTAGTGTCTATGGAAGAAAAACTCATGGGGGTACAATGCCACCTTCTGTGGAAGTAGTGAATTTTTCAATGGTTCCAAGTCCACCTCATGAAACTAGCCAAAAACTCCATCCTAAGATGGAATATGGTCAGGATACTCTATCCACACAAGTCGTCGCTCCATCACTTTCACATGACTCCCTTGATACTGAATTGCCTTCTGATAATGCCATCTTGGAGGTCATGGATTTGTAGAAAATCATGTAGATTCACAAGCTCATGCAATGTACTAAAGAAGAAGACAAGAATCTACTTCTACTTTCAACCAGCGGAAGCCAATAGATCGATGAAAAAATATGAACAAGAAGAATATAAATCAATGGCACATAACACAAGATGTCTCTGGGGAAATCCACTGCTCAAAACCTCGTTATATGTATTGCATATATCATAAATATGAGTGAAGATACAAATCTTGTTCTCACTAGAACAATTCCGCCCAAGTATGCTCAACTCTCTCGGCTCATAAGCTAGCTCAAGCCAAATCCTTAGCCTATTCAACTTCTCTCCAAGCCCCTAATCTCTTGTGTAATTCCTAGGATAAATATCTCGTATTTAAAGGGAATTCATGCATCCAAAACTGCGCAATCCAAATGTAGGATCAATATCTAATGTATGCATGATATTTACACTCCAATAAATAATACCATTGATAGTACATTTTCCCTACACTCTAGTCTCAACTAGGTATTTCTCTGAACTGACATGCATGAGTTTCTCATAAGGGAATCTTCAGTTAACTAGAGTAGCACTAGTGCACCAACTAATTGTTAGTCCTCTATTAGTTCCAAAAATAATTTAGAACTAATCTAACTGAACTAACCTCAGTAAACTGAGTGACCTAACTTCCAACTCAATTTAAACTCATATTGCACCCCTAAAACTTAGGGAGAACATATACATGACTTCAGAAAGACTTCCAACTCGAAATTCCTAAGATAATTAAGTTAATTAAATTTAATTAACTATTTACAAGTTGTTATGAGAATAGAATTCAATTTTAATTCTCAATTTAATTCAAGGACAAATTAAACTGGAATTTCTTATTGTCATTTCTCAACACTCCCTCTTAACAAAAAAGGGATTATCTGCTACCCCAATCTTGTCTCTATGAAACTTAAATTTAAATCTTAACAATTCATTTGTCAAAAATTTAGCATCTTGCTCCTCTGTGGGAATTTACTCTAACAACATAATCCACCTCAATACACAATCTCTAAGATGATGATATCGAATATCGATATGCTTGGACCGATCACGAAAAACTTGATTTTTGGAGAGTTTGATACAACTCTTATTATCGTCGTAAATCACAGTTGGATCCATTTGCTAGCCAAACAAACCAACCAGGATCTTCCTCTTTCAGATGGCATCACATGTTGCCTGAATTGCAGCCATGTACTCTGCCTCTATCGAACTTAGTGCAACCGATATTTGTTTCCTGTTTTACCAAGAACTTCTCGCTGACCCTATACGGAAGATCCCTCCTGATGTGATCTTCCTATCGGATGGACTCCCTAGCCAATATCCATCGGTGAAGCCTTGAAGCTTCACTCCCTCTATCTGTGTGTACCATAATCCATACTGATAAGTTCCCCTGAGGTATCTCAACACATGCTTTGTTGCCTTCCAATATGGCTTGGTAGGCCTAACTACCACTTGACTAAGATGGTTAACTCCATAGCACATATCCGGTCGTGTGTTCACCAAGTACATGAGTAAACCCACAAGTTGCTTGTAAATAGTAGCTTCCACTACTTCCCCTGAAGTAGAATCCTCCTTCCCCCAGTTACCTACTAGAGGAGTCTCCATGGGTTTGTTGCTTTCCATGCAGAATCTCCTGAGTATCTCGTTGGCATACATTCCCTGAGACACAAACAACTCCCCATCTCCCTGCCATACCTCCATGCCAAGAAAGTAATGCATGAGCCCCATGTCCTTCATCTCAAACTCTCTTGTAAGTTCCTCCTTGCAAGACTTGATCAAGTGATCATCACCTGTCAGTATGAGATCATCAACATAAAGTACATTGATCAACAGTTTACCTTCCACCACTATGTGGTACAAGTTCACATCCACTTCACTTTTCGTGAAGCCTAACCCGATGAAGTAGCTATCTATCATGGTGTACCAAGCATGGGGTGCTTGCTTCAACCCATACAACTCTCTCTTGAGTCAACACACATGCAGATCATGGTAAAAAGTTTCAAAACCTTTAAGCTACTCTATGTACACTTCTTCCTCAATCATGCCACTGAGGAAGGTTGTCTTCACATCCATCTGATGTATCTTCCAACCCGTTTGTTCTGATAATGCTAATATAGATCTGATTGACGAGTACCATGCAACAGGATCAAAGGTCTCATCATAGTCAATCCCCTCTATCTATGAAAAGCCACGTGCTACAAATCTAGCCTTATGCTTCTCCAAACTACCATTTGCAGCTTTCTTTACCTTGTAAAGCCAACGGGAGCTCGCCACTGACTTGTCCTCTGGTCTCGGGACAACATCCAAAACATTGTTACGAACTATGGAGTCATACTACTCCACCATGGCATCAACCCAAACCGATTGTTGCACTGCTTCATTAAAGCAAGATGGCTCTATCACAACACATTCACCCATAAGAGCCATGTATCTAGTGTAGAAAATCATGTAGATTCACAAGCTCATGTAATGTACTTAAGAAAAATACAAGAATCTACTTCTACTTTCAACCAACGGAAGCCAATAGATCGATGAAAACAATATGAAAAAGAAGAAGATAAATCAATGGCACATAACACAAAATGTATCTGGGGAAAGCCACTGCTCAAAACCCCGCTATTTGTATTGCACATATCATAAATATGAGTGAATATACAAAGCTTGTTCTCACTAGAACAATTATGCACAAGTATTCTTAACTCTCTCAGCTCACAAGCTAGCTCAAGCCAAATCCTTAGCCTATTCAGCAGCTCTCTAAGCCCCTCATCTCTTGCATAATTCCTAGGATGAATAGCCTATATTTAAAGGGAATTCGTGCTTCCAAAATTGTGCAATCAAAAATAGGATCAATCTTTGATGCATGCATGATATTTACACTCCATTAAATAATATCATTGATAGTACATTGTCCCTGCACTTTAGTCTCAACTGGGTCTTTCTCTGGACTAACATGCATGATTTTCTCATGAGGAAATATTCAGTTAACTGGAGTAGCACTAGTGGATGCACTAGTTCACCAACTGACTGTTAGTCCTCTATTAGCTCCAAAAACAATTTAGAATTAATTTACCTGAACTTAATTGAGTAAACTGAATGATGTAATTTTCAACTCAGTTTAAACGCATACTAGACCCCTAAAACTTAGGGAGAACATATACATGACTTCAGAAAGACTTCCAACTCGTAATTCCTAAGCTAATTAAATTAATTAAACTTAATTAACTATTTACAAGTTGCTATGAGAACAGAATTCGATTTTAATTCTCAGCTTAATTCAAGGAAAAATTAAACTGGAATATCTTATTGCCATTTCTCAACAGGCTTCACAGTATAAGTTAATGGAAACTATGCCTCATGATGCTATACTCTCCCCCAATTTGAATTGATGCATCTTGGCACTCAAAACCTTCAATTAAATTGGGGGCATCTCCTACATCCAACAATGTATCACCCTTGGACCAAGTCAAGTCTCGAATTTCTAGCACTGAACTTGCCACAGGATTACCCACTCTAACTTCCACCATCAAGGAGTGTCTCATACCCTCTTCATGTCTTGATGATCATTATAAAGTAGTTGTCTTAGCTCGTGATACCATTCGCTCTTTATGTCCTCGAGTAGTTCTTGATAATGTTATTGTTCTAGGCCCTCCTTGGAATCATCTACCTTTATGAATGTGGAACCTTAATTGGATGTAGCATGGCCACACCATGTTGTACCATATGTTGCCAACAACTACACATGATTTCATACACGTCAATTCGAATCCTTGGCCTTTCCCCGACAGTGGGCACTACATTGCATAGCCTATTAGATTATTTCATGCTTTGTACATATGTATATAATAGACCAAAAAAAATATTATCTTTTTATCTTGCTCTAAGGTATATCATTGAAATTGGCATACAGGATTAGGATTCACCGATTTTTTCACTGCATTATTGGCATTTTTCGCCACCATTTCACTTTGCCTTAGGGCCCACCCCGCCAGGTTTCTGCATTAACCATGTCTTGGTGGATGCCATAACTTGTACGATAGAGATTACCCTCCATGAGCACTCTAGAATAGCACTTGATTTCAATTTTTGTGCCCATGCTACAATTATTTGTAGGTTCAGGGATCCTATTTAGTACCTTCCATGAAATCAAAACTGAGCCTCATGCCTCTCTTTGTTTACCATTTCTAACTATCACCCTATAAGGAGTCCCCACACATATTTTTCTCATGTTGCTTTATGGTCACCTATACTCATGGTCCTCAATGTCCTACTTGATGTTTTCATACTGATGTGTTCCTTCATTCCACTTGCTAGCTTTACAACCATGCTTGACCACTTTCCGTTGCATCCACCTTGTCTCCATCTTGCAACCTTCCATCACCTTTTAGAGAGACAGTTGCAATGAGTGAACCTCCATTTCCAAACACTTTGTCATTAATTCCTACTTTTCTTAGGTCAGATCTACCAACCTCAAAACAATATGCATATCTTTATACCACTTGTGTCTCTAGAAAGAACTTCCTCTTTGCCTTCTTTTCATGTTCATCAAATAATGAAAATCCCAAGCTCCTTTTATTATATTTTCATGCTCATTAAATCTATACAAAAATGTCAAGTTTGTTTTGGTATTCTTTTCATGACTTTTTAACTTATGAAAACCTCAAGCTTATTTTTCTAACATTTTTTCATGCTCATAAAATATATATGAAAACATTGAGTTATTTTCACCTTTTCCTTCTCGTTAATTAAATTCAAAGTTGGCGACCAATTTCTTTTCCATTCTCGACCTTGTCAAATCATGAAGGGCATGAGTATACTTTTATCTCTTCTGCGACCTCGCTATAAAACTTATGAAAAAGGAACCTATCGAGATTACTTGTCTTCTCTTTCGTTCTCATTAAACTACAAAAGGGATACACTATACAAAAAGGGGTGGGAATTGTTTTTCATCTTTCGCATTTCTTTCATGGCATTTATATATCACCCTTGAACATGGAACATGTTTGAGTCATACTCTTACATTTGGTTTTTTCCCTTCTTTAGAACCACACCATCAACTTGAACCGATTCACTCTATTACTAAGTCGTATCTCACCCAATTGGTTACCCTTCCATTCTATGGGATTTGGTGATGCCTCTTATGTCACCATCACATTTGTTGGTATTATTCAGTCTCTGTTGCTAAGATTCACTATTGTGTCATTTCGTTATATGTTCAAGGGAAGTATCATTCAAGATTCGTCCATCTTCAAGTATCATTATACCTTTTGTGTCGACCATCCTTGTGTTAGTTATGCATCCGTTCTTCAATTGTTATCATTTGGGAGCTTATCTTGGTGTCATTTTCATGTCAATGATGGGGGATACATTAAGGCCCTCCTTCAATGGATCTATTCTCATGGACTTCATCACCGTATCTGGGATGTAGATCTAGAAACATTTTAGTGGTAGGTCTCCTCATGGTTCACATTGAGTTTTCATCATTAGACCATGTTGTCTAATTTTGTGGAGTGCTCGAATTTAGCTCATTCATTCACACTTTGTATAGTGTGTTAGGTACCTTGAGAACCATTTTCCTTATCAATGGTATCCCTCACATATGTTAACAGGATACATCAATTCCTGCTAATCATACGATATCCCTACATGCTTGATATCATTTGATTCATTTGCATTTAGTAGATTTTTACCATCAAGAAAGTGTTGAAGGCCTTGGGGCATGAGGCTACCATCGTTCCAACTCATTACCTCCCCAAGTTAAAATTGGAAAATATCTTATGTACTTTGAGGGTCGTCATTGGGGGCACTCAAATTAGTGTCCAACGTTACTAATAGCTCTTGTGCTAAACATATGCATTATATCATACTATTCCTTGATAACATTAGTCCACATTATGTTGTGTGGGTCGCCATGTTTTATTCTCTCAATATCGAGTATGGGTGTGCCTACCTCAGGGATGTACTTCTTTATGTATCTTAATATACTTTTGAGTTTTTGCATTTATTTTATCCGTGGCCTCTCTCTCTACCGTACTCACTAGTCTATTTATTGTAGTGTATTTCAGCGATTAGATTCTCTTCTGACCACATACAATAGGGGGCATATGTTATAGCTCAAAATTCCACCCCTTAAGGTCTAAGAGAAGGAAACAACCCTTTCTAAGTGAAAGGCTCAATTTGTGCTTAGTGGATACCTCCAAGAAAGTGTCTTTTGAGGCTTAAACGCTTTTATGTAGTTTAAACTATGCAATACAAGGCCTATCAATGCCCTTTTTTAGTGTAATGGGTGAAACAGTAGCCTAGTAATGCTCTTTCACCACATAGATTGAGAAACAAAACAAAACAAAACAAAAATCTAATGGATAAGCATTGATTTCATTATGTTTGATCAAGTCATGATCTATTTGAACATGTTTAATCACGGTGTATGATACATGTAGAAATGGAAAGAAATTTGCTACTAATGATGAATTCAAAAAAAAACAAAAACAAAAGAAGCAAAAAAACAAACAAAAACAAAAAATAAACAAACAAACAAAAACAACAAAAACAAAAACAAAAAAAAACAAAAAACAAAAAAACAAAAAACAAAAACATAAAAAACAGCTACAAATTTCTTCTACAATCTGCAGAATATAAAATATCAAGAAAGAAACACACGCAATGACATGAAACTATCAAAACACAAGAAACACAATGATTTGCAGAGGAACCAAACTAGGAAAAACGCCTTTGCTTCTTTTCATTAATCAAATGAGAATGAGAAACTATTACAATGTCAGCTTCAAGCTCTGAATCACACCCTGCACTACAAAATTGTTCTCCTGTTGAATGACTATCTCTAGCCAACACTTAGCATATTCAAGACCCCAACTTCCTCCTATTTTCTTGTGAAATCTTAGTGAAATTGAACTCCTAAAGAATAGGGGAATTCCCTATTTCCTTGCGCAAATCCAAGGTAATTGATCACCTGTTTAATTTCCAATCATGTACACTCAACGAATATACACTTTATAATTAAAATGTGCCTTTTTGTCCACTCCAACTAGGAAATCTGAATTCCATGCATGTGTGGGATATTTTTGATTGATTAACTAGTTAACTAAGAGATCAGTGAGTTATAAGAAGTCATAACTACTCAACTAACCTTCAACTGACTCAACTAATGACTAGAGCTCAATTAACTGAGTTCAACAAAAAATAACTAAACTAGATTTCTAAATTTTAGAAATCACTACATGCACAACTCTACTCCAAGCCTACAAACTCGAATTTGCTAATCTAACTAGGTGACAAGGCCATGTTACTCAAGAAAATTGTTATCCAAGTAATCTTGTTGATGTGGAATTGAATTTATCCATTTGACTAAGGCATAAGTCGAATGGAGGATTCTCTTGCTACATTTCTAACATTCCCTCTTAGAAAGAAAAGGGTTTTGCACCACCCCTATCCTACACTTGTGGAACTCGAATTTGCCTCTTGACAATGCCTTTGTCAAAATATCTGCATCATGCTCCTCAGTGGGAATGTACTGCAACATCATGATTCTCCTATGCACACAATCTCTCAAATGATGGTACCTAATGTTAATGTGCTTGGACCTGTCATGAAATATTGGATTCTCAGAGACTTTGATACAACTCTAATTATCATAATAAATCATTGTCGGATCCAACTCTTGACTGAAAATACAAACAAGAATTTTCCTCATCCATATCACCTCGCATGTTTCTTGACTTGCAACTATATACTCGACCTCTATTGAGATTAGTGCCACAGGCCTATATTTCTTTCTATACCAGGAAATAATTACACACCTAACAATGAAGATAGCTCATGAAGTACTCTTCCTATCTGATGGACTCCCTACCCAATCTACATCAGTGAAGCCTTGGAGCTTCACACCATCTATCCTCTTGTACCATAACCCATAATATGTTGTGCCTATGAGGTATTTGAGCACATGCTTTGCTACTTTCTAGTGAAGCCTGGTAGGCTTCACCATAAATTGACTCGGTTGATTAACTTCAAAGCATATGTTGAGCCTTGTGTTCACCAGATACATCAAGGACCCCATACGTTGTTTGTAGGTGGTAGCATCTACTTCCTCTCCTAAAGAATCATCCTACTTCCTCTCGTTTGTATCTAGAGGAGTTTCCATAGGCTTGTAGTCCTGCATATGAAATCTTTGAATTATTTCAGAAGATTACTTCCCCTTACACATATCTCTCCATCTCCCTGCCATACCTCCAACCCAAGGAAGTAATGCATTAAGCCCATGTCCTTCATCTCAAATTATCTT
Source organism: Pinus taeda (assembly GCA_000404065.3). Classification (NCBI taxonomy): domain Eukaryota; kingdom Viridiplantae; phylum Streptophyta; class Pinopsida; order Pinales; family Pinaceae; genus Pinus; species Pinus taeda. The sequence goes on from APFE030795012.1 coordinate 60,172, forward strand.
GCAAGGTCCTCCTTGCAAGAGTGGATCAATTGTTCATCGCATGTAAATATCAAGTCATCAACATACAATACCAAGATAAAGAACTTTCCATCTACCACAATGTGATAAATATTGGCATCTCCTTCACTTTTGGTAAAGCCCAATCCACTGAGATATGTGCCAATCTGAGTGTACCACGTGTTGGAAAATGCAGCTAGGTTCGGTCTTCATTAATGTATTTGATTCATCATGAAATGTACTTATCAAAGTAATAAAGAAAATAATTTTTATTATTGTAACAATGACTTATTAAAGCATGGGTTTCATGCTTGGGTCATCATTATATTAGTCAAAGTCCCCATTGTGGACTCCTAGGATTAATATATAGTTTATAGAGTCATTGTGTATTCAAAGAGGCCCTTCTTGGGCTTTTGAATCATGTAAAAAGTTTTACTATTGAGTCAAATATAATTTATGTATCCTCCACACCAAGTCAAACTAGAAGAGATCAAGTTGGCCTAAGGACACTAATTTGACCTCACTTGGAGCCCATAAATAGAAGCAAGTCAAATTCATTTTGGAGTATCTCATCTCAAGAAAATTCGATATCGCAAGAGAAGTTGGAGAAGTGAGAAGTAGGTCGAAGTGGGCCTAAGAAAGTTGAAGGAAGTGCAATTTAGGTGGAATCTAAGGAGAAGAATAAAATCAAACTTTTGGTGCCTCTATCTCTCTATTTCGTGCCCTAATTTGGAAAATCGAAGTCTTCCAAGTTTCACTGATGCCAAAAGATGTCTGATGTTGGAAGTTTCTACATAGTCGAAGCTATTGGAAAAGAGTTCGAAGATATGGGAGGCGGGCTTGGTGTGGAGGGAAGGTTGGTCTTTGTCTAGGATGAAGAGTCTCAAAGAATACTATTGAAAGGAAGAATTTTTTATTGGGTTTTCCCCTTGAGGGGGGTTTTTCCCTGGAATCGTGCCTAAAACCTGTGTCTCTTGTTTTGTGATATTAATAAACACATAATATGGTAATTTCTTGATGAAATATAAGATAATAAAGAAGTAAAAGAAGTCAACACAACTCATAAGTAATTATAAACAAAGGAGAATTAAACCCTAATCTATTTGCATTGATTTTCCAACATGGTATCAGAGCTAAGGTCAGGAAAAGTCGAAGATAACTTTGTTGGCATGGATTCTCCCTATTTGATGAGCTACATAAGAATGGGTATCAACATTGTTGGAAGTTGGATCAAGAAGATCATCTACTAATTATTCAACAAAGTCAAAAGTCAAGGACTCTTGGCTGCCCTTACAGGTTCTCTTAATGATGACAATGCATGGTTCATTGATAGTGGAGCATCAAGGCACATGATAGGAGAAAGTAAACCACTGCATACACAATCAAAGGTTCCATCTTCTCATGCAGTGTAATTGGGTAACAAAAAAAGTTATGTTGTTAGAGGTCTGGGATCAACATCGTTGAAGCTAGAAAATGGATCGCAGCTACACCTAAACAACATTCTATATGTTCCAGGTTTGAAAAAGAATTTTCTTTCTATTCCTTGTTTAGAAGATAAAGGGGAAAGAGTTGTTTTTGTTGATGGAAAAGTATTGGTTTAGGGAAAAGACTCTAGCATTGATAAAGCTAGGGTTACTGGAGCTCATGAAGGAAGCCTTTTAGAGTCATTACTCCACCTCCTCAAGCTTTGGTTCATATGGAAATAAGTCCCATTGAGCTATGGCATAGGAGGTATGGTCATCTACGTTATAAGGTCATCCCTACTCTTAATAAATTGGTTCATGGTATTCTCAATATGAAGTTGGATCATGAAGGGGTATGCAAGGGATGCTCTTTGGGAAAACATACAAGAAAGCCATTTCTTAATAGTGAAATTAGGTCTAAATAAATATTAGACCTCATTCATTCCTATATGTGTGGGCCCATATCTGAAAAATCACTTGGAGGTCATCTCTACTATGTGACATTCATTGATGGCCATTCTAGAAAGACATGGCTCTACCTCCTCAAAACAAAAGATGAATTATTTGATAAATTCAAGGAGTTTAGGGCCGAAGTGGAAACCATAACCGAAAGAAAGATAAAAACTCTAAGGTCTGACAATGGTGGGTAATACACTTTAAGGAATTGATTGCATATTGTAAGGAAGCGGGCATTAAGAGGGAGCTCATTGTTCCCTATTATCCCGAACAAAATGGATTGTCTGAAAGGAAGAATAGGTCAATTGAAGAAGACATTCGAACTATGCTACTTGATCAAGACCTACCAAAATTCTTATGGAGATAAGCAGCAATGACAGCTATGTACATTCAAAATAGAAGTCCTCATAGGAGTCTTGATAATACAACACCCAAAGAAGTATTCACAGGAAAGAAGTTGAGTGTGGATCACCTCTGAATCTTTGGGAGTCCAGCATACATCCATGTTCTGAAAGACGAGTGAAAGAAGTTGGATTCTACAAGTATCAAGGGAATATTCATTGGATATAGTCTCTCTTCAAAAGCATATAGAATATACATCAAGGAAGGAAGATATATTGAAGTAAGCAGGGATGTCATATTTGATGAAAATCAAGCATACAAGAAATCAAAAGATATTCGTATTGATTCTGATAATGAAAAATTTCCCATATTTGCAGAAGAAGAAATTCATCATGAAGACCCTACTACAAATATCGAAGGAGAAGGACCAAGTGAGCCTATTCAATCGGTGGTCATCCCAACCACAAGGAAAATTCCAAATTGGTTAAAAGCTACATTAGAAGATGTTGAAGGACATGAAGCTACGAAAGGAGCCTTCAGGGAAAGAAAGAGACCAAAGATATGTTCTAGTTATGCTACATATATGAAGAAATTAATTGAAGTTCAACCATCTAAATTCAAGGAAGTTGCACATCAAGAGGTTTGGAAGAAATTAATGTAGGAATAATATCAATCAATCATGAAGAATGGGGTTTTGGAAATCGTTCCTAGACCTAGTGACAAATTGGTTTCCACATCCAAATGGATCTATAAGAGCAAACATGTTGTTGATGGAAGTATAGACAAGTACAAAGCAAGATTCATTGCAAGGGGTTTCTCTCAAAAGGAAGACATTGATTATGAAGAAACCTTTTCACCCACAGCAAGGTACACTACCATTAGATCTTTGGTTTCATTGGCTGCCACAATGGGTTCGAATATCCATCAAATGGATGTGAAGACTGCATTTCTGAATGGGACGATTGATGAGGATGTGTATATCTAACAACCCGAAGGATTCGAAATTAATAGCAGGGACTCTCATGTTTGCAGACTTAAGAAGGCCCTATATGATTTGAAGCAAACACCTAGGGCATGGTATGCTAGGATGGATTCATATCGACTTAGAATTGGGTTCATAAAGAGTTTTTTTTATTTGAATCTCTACATCAAGGTCATGAATGATGAGCCTATCATTATTCTACTATATGTGGATGATCTATTCATCACCGATGTGGAGAGAAGAATTCAAGAATGCAAGAAGATGTTGGCAGGTGAATTTGAAATGGGACTAATGCGCCATTAGCTGGGTCTAGAAGCATGGAAGAGACCTAGGGATATATATTTGGGGCAAGGAAAGTACATCATCAATTTGTTGCATAAATTTGGGATGATGGATTCCAAGCCGATGACTACTCTTATAATCACCAATCTTAAGAAGTTGAGGGACTCTGACTCTAGTCTCGTGGATCCTACCTCCTATCAACAGTTGGTGGGTTCCCTAATTGATTTGGTAAATACTGGGCCAGATATATGTTTTGCAATAAACATTCTTAGTCAAATTCAACTGGAGCCCCATCATGATCATTGGATAGCTGCCAAACATATATTGAGGTATCTTTGTGGCACTATATATCATTGCCTAAAGTATGATAGTAAGGAATTCAAGCTAATTGGCTTCACAAACTCTGATTAGGATAGCAGTGAGACCAATGGAAGGAGCACTACTAGAGGATGTTTTATTCTAGGAGCTGTTATGATCTCATGGATGAGTAGGAAGCAAGATATCATTACATTAGGTAGTGCCAAGGTAGAATATGTGGTTGCATGTGAAGTAGGAAAGGAGGTTGTTTGGTGAAGGAAGCTTCTGAGATATTTATTCGAGAAGTCTTTGGGTCCCCTTTGATTAAATTTGACAATCAAAGTTGTATCAAGATGTCTGGAGATATCGTGTTTCATGCTAAAATGAAACATATCAACAATAAGGTCCACTTTATTAGGACCCTAAGTGCAGGATGGGATCGTGAAGTTAGAGTATGTCTCAACAGATGAACAAGTAGCAGACATACTAACAAAGGCTCTTCCTAATAAGAAGTTTGAATATGTGAGGAACCTGCTTGGTTTGGTAGACATTGTTGATTGTATTGATGATAAGGAAATGGAAGAGATTTGTTGAGGCTTGCGATTGAAGCATTGTCTGGGAGGACATCCAGCCGGAACTTTGTGTTGATGTCTAGGTCCCAAAGTAGGGAAGGTGGCATGGCTCGTAGAGCTCTGACCATGGATACAGACCTAGGTCCCTGGGTTGGTGGTTAGCAAGTAAGCGTGATGGTACCTACAGAGGCCAAAAGCTTGAGTCCACCTTATTCCCACTTGGATAGATTGCCCTAGTCAGGAATCTAGTCTGTGGTAGTGCGGTGCCTAAATTGATGAGAGACCAATGGCTAGATTTTCCTGGTCAGGAATCTAGTCCATGGCATTGTGGTGCCTAAAGTTCCTCATTTCTCATATAGTTTGAGATTTTCCATTGTATTTTTATATTATGAATACCTCCCTAGTTAAGAGAGAGTGTTGGAAAATGTAACTAGTTTTGGTCTTCATTAGTGTATTTGAGTCATCATGAAATGTACTTGTCAAAAGAATAAATAAAATAATTTTTATTGTTGTAAGAATGACTTATTAAAGCATGGGTTTCATGCTTGGGTCATCATTATATTAGTCAAAGTCCCCATTGTGGACTCCTAGGGTTAATATTGAGTTTATAGAGTCAATGTATATTCAAAGTGACCCCTCTTGGGCTTTTGAATCATGTAAAAAATGTTTACTATTGAGTTAAATAAAATTTATGTATCATCTACGCCAACTCGGCCTAGAAGAGATCAAGTCAACATAAGGACACTAACTTGACCTCACTTGGAACCTATAAATAGAAGCAAGTCGAAGTCATTTTGGAGTATCTTATCTCAAGCAAATTTGATATCTCAAGAGAAACTGGAGAAGTGTGAAGTAGGTCGAAGTGGGTCTAAGGAAACTAAAGGAAGTGTGAGTTGGGTGGAGTCTAAGGAGAAGAAGAAAATCAAACTTTTGGTTCCTCTATCTATTTGTTTCGTGCCCTAATTTGGAAGATTGAAGTCTTCGAAGTTTCACTGATGTCAAAAGTTGTCTGATGCTAGAAGTTGTTGCATAGTCAAAGTTGCTGGAAAAGAGGTCAAAGATTTGGGAGGCTGACTTAGTGTGAAGGAAAGGTTTGGTATTTGTCTAGGGTGAAGAGTTTCAATAATACTATTGAAAGGAAGAATTTTTTACTGGGTTTTCCCCTCGAGGGGGTTTTACCCTGGCATAGTACCTACATCTTGTGTCTCTTGTTTTGTGATCTTCATACACGCATAATATGGTCATTGCAATACATAAGTAAAAGAAGTCAACACAACTCACAAATAAGTATCAAGAAAGGAGGATCAAAACCTAATCCATTTTCATTGATTTTCCAACTCCATGCTCAGGGTGCCTATTTGAGACCATAAAGGGCTCTCCTGAATCTGCACACATGTGTCTCCCTGTCATATTTCTCAAACCCCTCGAGCTACTCTATGTAACTTTTTTCCTTAAGCACTCCATTGTGGAAGGTATTCTTCACATCCATTAACGACCCAAAGAAAAAGGCATACTTTTCATGTGAGGGCTAATAAATTTTATTTTTTAAGTAATAAATAGAATGAGTATTGTATTTTAAAATATTATATTCAAAATCTAGACACATCTCTAGCATATTGAGCTGGAGAGCACCTCTTAACCTAATAAAAATTATAATTTATTAAAAATTTAAAAATATAAAAAATTATATTGAAAAATAAACGTATTATATTTAAAATATAATATTCAAAATCTACATCAAAAAGTGACAATGCTAAATAAACTATTTTACCTGTAATTATTACTTTATTATACTTTTTATTTTAATTTTTAACTATTTTACTTAATTATTAGCTTATTGTTTTCGTTTTTATTTATATGTAATTTGGCATAGTTTATGTAGATTGACCCTTGGTAGATCCATAGTTAAGATGGATATAGGTTGGTTAAGAAGTAATTAAATTACTTACTTTTAAATACTCTTTCATCTTGAGGATTCAAATATTTTATTAGAGTCAATATTAATATACTCGATATTCAAAGAGTTTATTCAACTTTTATGGAAGTAGGATGAAATCTCCTGAGATGCAAACATATTTTCGAGTGAAAGAGATTTGATCCCTCTTGGTGTTTGGTAGATCCGAAGTTAAGATGGATATTAATAAAATGATATATAAAAATAAAATAAAAATGATATAGCACTATAATATTTATGTTATATTATTATAAATATATACTATTATTATTATTAAATATATATAAAAAGTGAATAACTAATAATTAGGGATAATGAAAAGGAAAAAGTGAAAATAATAAAATAATAATAATAATTTGTGTAAGGGTATTAGAATAGTAATGCGGTTTAATAAGAAGTGATAATATCAAAGTTAAATAAAATGAAAATAATATACAAAAAAAATATAAGTATAAATAAACCATAATATAAATAAATAATAATAATAATAATAATATATATATAAATGAATATTTTAAAATAATAAGTTGAAAGATATGGTGTTAATAAGGTATTGATAATGATAGACAAATAATAATGAAGAGATAAATTATGAAGAGAATTAAAATTAAGGAATTAACTATGTTATAAATATTGAGGTAGTAATAATAATAAAAAGAATAATTTAAAGAAAATTAAAGAAAGGTGTGGAATTAGATTTTGAAGGGAGGAACTATTAGAAAGGGATGGTCAAGAGGAACATACCTGGATGCTAATGTAGGAATCCAATTTTTTTGCTAGTCTTCAACCTTCATCTCTCTTGAGGTTATTAGGTCACTTCTCAATTACAATTGCCTCTTTGAGTTTTCTTTATGATATATTAATTATGTCAAGGATACTGGCATCTTCAATATAGATGTGATGCTTTGTTTTCTTTGATGGTTTTGGTATGGTGGAGGAATGCAACCAATTATGTTGAATGTCTATGGAGTGCTCCTAAATTCTAATTTTTATGGAGTAGTGAGTTTCACCCACATATGGTTTTGTACAAGAGCAAAGAATAAGTAAACGCCTTTCATGTTAGAAGGGTCAATAGGATCTTTGATAGCTCTAAAAGCATTGTGAATGGTGTTAATAGGTTTGAAGGTGGCATTAATGTTTCTCTTTTTTTAGAATGCAAGCAAGCTTTTCTATGTTACTTGAATAAAGGGAAGATAAACTTTAGCTACTTGATTGTTCATACCTTTGTTTTCTTTAGGGCCATTCATAGCAGTTTGGAAAGCCCCAATGCTCTAGTGCTTCATGTAACCATTATTTTTTACAACCCCTAGGAGGTGGTTTTTATCAGTTTGTAGATAAATTTTATCAGAAATTATAAACATGCTAGTAGCTAATGTGTTTAAAACCCCAAATTTCTAAAAAGGGTGGTGATGAAAATTGATATGGAAATATTGTTCTATGTGAGTTTTTTTTGTTTTACTTGATAGAAAATAGAACCATCTTATTTTTTGCTATAAAATATTGAAAATATAAATATTATCAACTTCAATTTTTATTATAAATTTGATATATTCAAATTTTGATTCAACATTTCAAATTTATCACAATCATCCCGCCAAATGATAAAAGTATGATCAACCAATTTTGGAAGAGAAAAAAATAAAACTCTCATTTCAAAATCCTGCTATACTTATTCATTCATGATAATTTAGTTGAGAGGGAAACCCATGCCATATCCATTCATGATAATGTAGGAGAGAGGGAAACCCATGCCATATCCATTCCTTTTTACACTTCTCTATTTTTGATTCACCTTTTTGACACCTGGATCATCCATTCTTTCTATGCTGTTATTTATATGCCCCACAACTCCTTTGGAAAGAAAGGCGTGGCACCAAGAGCTTAATTAAAACCATGCGACTTCGAATGGATTCAATAAAAATAATTTCCATGAATTGAAACTTCCAACTATTTTCGAGAGGATGAACTTCAAAGTTTTCAATCGAGGTTCTCCTCCTTGGCCATTATGTATTTGAGATTAATTAGATCCTCTAGGGTTGCTTCCCAAGTACTTTGCTAAAATGGAAAACTCTTTTGGAAAACCAGTAAACGCACCCAGATATTTGTTTGCCATCCATTCACACCCCAACAATTTCGCACCCTGTCAACCGAAGATACAAAACTCAGTTCAGACAAAAACTCGAGTGGCTGGAGAGTTAGAGTTCATCTCCAACTCTCCAAAAACTTGAAAAAATAAAGACTCGAGTTGAAATAAACAATTACCATCATTTCATTAAAAAAATCCTGACAAAACTCGGTGAATCAGAGTTCTGGGCAAGTTTTGGAACATTGCTGTCAGCCCATTCGCCAAGTAATAGAGGTTTCTACTATCTAGTAACCTATCTAACTATTTATCAATAGTGTCCCAGGCGTGTTGTTTATGAGTGATCGTACATGATATAAAGTTTTTGTGAAATTTGAGGTTCAAGGTTCACCCATGATTTACAGTGTGGGTCGTATTTGGGGTATATATACTGTGGGCTGTGCTCGGAGGCGCATATAGTTTATTTAGAGATTACAGTAGTAGCAGTCGGAATTAATACCATGCCAGTACAAGCCCAGCAGAGTTGCCAATTCCTCCTGATACAACTAAAAAATAAAAAAGTATCTATTCATTAATAAAACTTTCGGCTGTCTTTAAGTGAAGTACTGGGATTTCAAAATGCGTGGACCGACAGAATTTATTCTATACTTAACAATGGAATTCACACGACTACAAGCTTTGTATAAAATTACACAAGCTAGCACTGTTGTACTCTTTGATAGAATATAACACAGCCTGGAATGTCTTTTGAACTGAAACAAAACAACAATAACCCTCCTAATAAGCATGAAGGAAGATCTGATATCATGCGTGGAAGATTATAATATCATGATAAGTACCAGAGAACATATCATTGGAGACCAGATGCTATAGAACATTGTCATCCATCCTCTTGTATCTTCATTGTTAATAAGCAGTTCAACAGTGGACTTACATCCATTTTGATGTTTAGAATTATAGTTACAAGCACATTAGAAGAACAAGAAATCTCAAATAAGACTGTTCCTGCACAAGAGGAGCCCTCCAAAGTCAATACTATTCTTGAGCTTCAGCATTTCAGTGAGGACAGCCTCATTGCAAACATGCAATAAATATTCATCATCCTGATAGCTCGAGCTGGGTTTGACAATTGAACTTTTCATGCGGCCTCCTTCACTTAGATTTTCAATGCTTCGCATACTATTTTTTATTTCATGCTTCTGTTTTATCTGTGGAGGACTTCCTGTTGACAAAGACAATTCGCTTTCAGTGCTCTTTGGATTTAACTTAGATATATTTTCCAGCCTTCTACCATCAATGCTCCAATTACCAGTACTTCTTTTAGTATTTGTGACATGTACTTTTCTGCCACTGTTGCTCTTACAACCGCTACTGCTTCTCGCTTCCCTCTGTATCCAACCAATCCAAAGGGCATAATAGTTTAACGTTCCAAGAATTCTAAGAATACTACAAAGAATTGATTAATTTACAAAAAGACGAGCAGAACCTATGAAAATCTTCACCGTAATGATTTATGATTTTTTATTTTTGATGTATATAAGATGCATTTCCCAATATGTGCATGTGTGTTCACAATAAGAAGATTATTTAGTAGATGTCAAAGTTACCTTGGCAATATCTTGTTGAATTTTCCTCCCAGTTGAAGTTATATCTGATTTTTTCCTGTTCACAGGAGCATTGTGGTGACTATTTGTTTCACATTTCAGCCGAGGGATAACTATGCCATCATCAGCACGGTTGGTACATGAGATATCTGGAGATGATTTTCTGTAACATCCATTTTCTTCCATTTTCATATCCTCCACAGAAGGGCCTTTCTCCACTTCATCCAAGGATGACATCTCAGAGTCTTCCAGCGTAGATATGGATACAAACTCTTCAAAATAATTTTGTGCTTCTTCTGTCAGGCACTTCGATATTTGCTTCCGCTCTGCACTATGCTGATAGCAAAAACATAGTTTCAGCACAACACATAATTTGGCCCCAAGACATTTTCTCATTTGCTTTTAGATAATCTGGAAAATGTTTAAAAACATAGCATGAAGATGATACAGGCATGAAAACAGTCCTCTAACAGAAGCAGCAAGCAACTATTAATTTACTTTTCTAGTCACTGAATTTTTTCGAGTTTGAGGTGATTGAGTATCTGAAGGTAAGTCCTTCAGAATTCTTGAAAGTTCTTGACAACGCTGCTCTTCCACTGCCAACTGTGCCCACAGATTCCTCGCACGTATTTCTGCCTGCAAGTCCAAACAAATTTCAAAATATTTATTTCTGAACTTTTTTCGTAAGAAAGATTAGTTCAAACATACTCAGAATAACCATCTGCAATTATCAAATACAAATATCAGTCATAACACAACCAAAAGAGGTGAAACCTGAACACCAGTTGAGAATCATAAGACTTATGCCTCAATACCTGGTCAAGCTTAGTAGCATATTCTTCCTTAATGGCAGAAACAGCATCTGTATCTGTGTCCTTAGACTGAGATGAGTTACTGAGCCTGTTGGAAGTAGCTGCTGAAGGGATCTTTCTTGCAATGGTCTGTGCAGACAATATTGAAAATTATAAAATAACAAACAAAAGAATAAAAACATAAGATTATCTGATAAAATATATTTATAAATAAATAAAAATAAAAAATCATGACAAGCAGGCCAAAGAAAGCTTCTGGTCTGAGGAAACATATAAGACCCTCTCCCAGCCAGCACCTCCACCCAAAATAAAATCTAAGGAATTAATCATCATTGATAGTATCTTTTGATTTCTTATATTTTGTAGGTTGCTTCCAATGCTGCCAGAGTTCACTGTTCAACAAGCAACTAAATCATGGAACTACATACAATAGCCAACCATAATGGAACTACATACAATAGCCAACCATAGTGTAGTGCCATTTTTTGCTTTGACTAGCTTGACTGAGTGAATCATATTATGTGAGGACATTTTGATGACAAAATGACCCGATTCATGTAACATAAACTCTTTTCATCCTTTTGAATTGATTTTAATTCATGTATTTGTGTTTTTGAATGAGTTTTGTTTTAATGTTTATAAGTTAACTGAACAGATATGATTTGTAATGGTTGATATTAATCCACATAGTTACGAAACTTTGAAATACATATACCTAAAAAAATGTATTAATACGTGACTGATAATTTATTGAGTGTGACCAGGAAGCTGTAAGTGCACATTGGTATGGGCTTGTATCATTATTGTATGGAGAAATTGAGTCAAGATATTATGATATGCCATGTGATTATTATTAATGATAATTAATGATATGTTTTTAATTTATAATTATAGGATTATTTAGTATATTGATTTCAATGTGAAGATGTATGTTAATCAGTCTACACATAGATAATGGGACTGTATTGAAGATGTACATAGTACCAAGAGATGGGATGGGTATAGTGTCTCTTGTTTCTACTTATTAATACTATTTTTCTATGTTTTAGGTTGAAACGTTTATAATGCTTTTGCTCAGAAGTTGCATGTTGCCATGAGAGTAGCCCACAAATTGAGTTATTTACCAGGTTTAGTTGAAGAGTGTGCAATAAAATATGATCATTATTCATCAATGGTCATTAGTCTCTCAACAAAGTAGGAAAGTGTTGAAGTAATTTAATCTTAACCATTGTATCATTCCCCTGCCGAAAAAATGCTGGAAAGATATGCATTAACAGGGCACTTTAAAAAGTAATAAACAGTTCATTTCAGAAACAAACACCTCAATATAAGTTAGATAGACCAATGTCAATCAAGTGATAAAATACCTCAACGATGATTTCCTAGGACATCAATCACCACCTAATTATGAAAGTTAAGAGCACACCAATCTCTTTCTCATTGTACTCTTAATTTTATTATCACTCTTTATCTTGGAGCAACAAGGTTCCTAGAGAAGTTCAGGGGTTTTCTAGGGTTAAGGTTTCTTTCAAAAGGAGGCAAAGAAGCTAGAGTTTGTGGTAAACCCTATAAATAAAGTGCTAGTTTTTGGTAGCATCGGAAGTGCTCTAGCCTTGAAAATTGGTGGAGAAGCTAAGGCACAAGAGTTCTAAAGAACCCAAAAACCGTTCCGTGAAATTCCACCCGGAGTGTATTTTATTAAAATAATTAATATTTTTAATGGAGTTCCCAAGTCTAAACTTAGGGAAATTAAAATATTAATGGGAATTAATCAAAATATGGGTGAGAATGATCTAGAAAGCGGATCAAGTCATGTTTTAAACTTAGTCGTTGATTACAGACTTAATCTCGTTCATTAAAGGCTCAACAGGAAAAGTATAAAATGGAGGCTTGGGGTTCATTTGGAAACATATAGAGAGATTGAGGAAATCGATTTTCTGAGGTGAGAAGTTCTCAGGAGGAAAATCAATTGGGGAGATCTTGCAACGGAGGGGCAGAGAGAATCTAGGAAGACTTTCAGGAAAATACAGAACAGAGAGGCGGAGAGAGCTTGAAGAGAGGCAGCGCAGTAGCCGAGGGAGTTGACGTAGAAAAGTTCCCTGTCACACAAAATCCAAAACTGTCGAAATAGCCGAAACTGTCAGGGACTGCTAGGAACTACCAGAACAGCGGGGAGAGCTGACGCAGAAGCAACACAGTAGCCAAGAGAGCTGACGCGGAAAAGTTGCCTGTCACACGGAATCCAGAACTGTTGGAATAGCCGAAACTATCGGGAACTACCAGAACTTCTAGGCACTGCCAGGACAGCTGGGAGAGCTGACACAAAGGGCAGAGAAGGTGACACAGGGTTGACACAGAGCCAGCGCAGTCGGGGTTAGCCAGTCTTGTGCCGGATCAGCGGGAATTTTGTTGGGTGAAGTGAGGTAAACCTCACTCAGATTTTCCGCCAGTATTTTCTCTATAAAGGATTGCTAGATGAGCATCCTAGATTTGTATTCAGCTATTTCTCCTGCATAATAATAAAACCCTCAGAGTTGCTGCACCAGTTTTCCCGCATTGGATTTTTCCGAGGACTATTATGTCCAAAAATAAGTGTGTCCTATGTATCTTGTTCTTTGCTTTGTTTTCTGTTTCATGAGATCAAATATTTAATTACTGTAGGCTACAAAAGTAATTTGCTTCAGTATTCAGAAGAATAACTTGATGAATGTAATTTAAAAATCAAGTAGGTGAAGTAGATTCAGATTTGCTGCAATAGGGGTTCCTTCGAGTCTAGAAATTTTCACATGGTATCAGAGCATTGATTTTGAAATAGGAAGAGCAGATCCAGTGCTGAGCAGTGAGGTCAAAAGCTACACTTGGCAGCGATTCGAATCCCCTTGAAGGGATTGCGCAATCCTTGTCGGGAAGCAGATCCAAGGAAATCTCTCTCTGAGTGAGACAACAAAGAGGTACGATTTTCAAATTTGTCAGTTTGCATAGGCAAAGGGAGTGACGCAGAGCCTCAACGCAGTGCTTGAAGGGCGCAGTTTCTGTCGGGGCAAAAATCTGCTGGAAAAGAACAAAAACACGTAGAAGGGAAATTTTCTCCTCAGAGAATTTTCTGCCAGAAAGTTCGAATTTCTCACTTGCTGAGCAGTGCTAAGCAGTGACTAGAGGAGACAGTTCGACAGTTGGGTGAGATGGCATCGCATGGGCTCAGAGATCAGGACAGGTTGAAAGGTGCTTCCAACTATGTCATATGGAAGACCAAAATCTTAGTTTTTCTGGAGGAATATGATCTCGAGGCCTACGTCAAAAGTGTTGTAGTTGTTCCAACTGACAACAATCAAAAGAAGTAAAAAGCCAAGCAGGGGAAGGCAAAGAGGCTCATTCTCGATGGAGTTCAAGATAATGTGGTCTCGCACTTGTAGGGCAAGGATACAGCCTGAAAGATGCAGGAAGCCTTGTCTTCTCTATATGAAGGCTCTTCCGAACAGTGGAAGATATATTTGGAGCAGAAGTTGCAGCGGACTTTGATGCAGAAAGGAGAAGGGGTGAACCTCTATCTTCATTGTCTTCAGGACACAAGAGACAATCATGTTACAGTGGGGTCCACTCAGCCAACTGCGATGGTGAGGATAGCCCTGAATGGAGTCTCGGATGAATTGCAAGTTTTCGTCCAAAGCATATTGGGCAGGGAAAAACTACCTTCATGGGAGGAGATGTGGGCGTCTCTTCAACATGAGGAGTTAAGGAGGGACCTACTGAAGGTCAACCTCAATGGCAGTAGTGGGAGTGGCACAAAGACGAAGGAGGAGGAGGAGGAGAATGCGGCTCTAGCATCGAAGGGACAGCAAAAGCCGAAGCGAAAGGAGGACATTTCGAAGGTGAAATGTTTCAATTGTGGCGAGTTGGCCACTATGCATCCCAGTGTCCTTTGAAGCAAAAGGATAAGGATGAGAAGCATGATCCAAAGGTTGCAGCCACGAAGATAGACGAGGATGAGTTTGCCATGAGTGCCCATGCATCTCCAAGAGGGAGATGGGATGATATTGAGTTGTAGTTGGGAGGACTACATGTGGCCAGGATCCCAGAGGAGTCCACCTCTTAAGATCAATTCCTTGCTACGGGAGCCTAAGACTCAGCAGTAGCGATTTAGTGTCAGATGATGCAGTGGATTGTTTGAAGGACAGATGCAGTAGCTAAGGACCAGAGATTGATCAACGCAGAGCAAGGTTGGCAGCAGTTCAGTTAGCACAATGCAGGAGTCGGCAGCAACGCAGAAGATTCAGAGGGTCAGAATCAACAGTAGTCAGATTCCAACATTCATTGTATTATGTTGAACACAGTTAAGTTCAGCTAATTTTGGATGTTTTTCAGTTGCTTCTCTCAGCAACTAAGTTGCAATACGGATGCAATGTTAGCAGTGGCAGTGCTAACAGCATAGCAGGTACAGCGTTTCAGAGGGAGTTGTAGTACGGATGCAGCAGTGGAAGTGGCAGTGTCATGGGCAACAATACAGTAGCAACAGTAGCACAGTGTTGGTGGCAGCCACAATGTTGAAAGGAGGTGCTTTAGAAATAGACCAGCATGCAAGTGGACATTGTTGCTAGAGCACTTTCCTCGCTAAGAGGGAGCGTTAGTTTTTGGTAGCATCGGAAGTGTTCTAGCCTTGAAAATTGGTGGAGAGGATAAGGCACATGAGTTCTAAAGAACCTAGAAACCGTTTGGTGAAATTCTACCCGGATTTTATTTTATTAAAATAATTAATATTTTTAATGGAGTTCCAAGTCTAAACTTAGGGAAATTAAAATATTAATGGGTATTAATCAAAATATGGGTGAGAATGATTTAGAAAGCGGATCAAGTCATGTTTTAATCTTAGTCGTTGATTAGAGACTTAATCTCGATCGTTGAAAACTCAACAAGAAAAGTATAAAATGGAGGCTTGGGGTTCATTTGGAAACATACAGAGAGATTGAGGAAATCAATTTTCTCAGGCGAGAAGTTCTTAAAAGGAAAATCGATTGGGGAGATCTTGCAACTGAGGGGCAGAGAGAATCTGGGAGGACTTTCTGGAAAATACAAAACAGAGAGGCGAAGAGAGCTTGCAGAGAGGCAACACAGTGGCTGGGGGAGCTGACACAGAAAAGTTGCCTGTCATGCAAAATCCAAAACTGCTGGGAACTACCAGAACAACCGAGAGAGCTGACGTAGAAGCAACACAGTAGTCGGGAGATCTGACGCAGAAAAGTTCTCTGTCATGCAGAATCCAGAACTGTCGGAATAGCTGAAGCTGTTGTGAACTACCGGAACAGCCGGGAGAGCTGACGCAGAGGGCAAAGAAGGTGACGCGGGGCTGACGTAGAGCCAACGCAGAAATAGTCGGGGTTAGCCAGCCTTGTGACGGATCAGCTGGAATTCTGCTTGGTGAAGTGAGGTAAAACTCACTCAGATTTTCCGCCAGTATTTTCTCTGTAAAGGTTTGCTAGAAGAGCATCTTAGATTTGTATTCAGAGATTTATCCTGCATAATAATAAAACCCTCAGAGCTGTTGCACTGGTTTTCCTGCATTGGATTTTTCCGGGTACTATTGTGTCCAAAAATAAGTGTATCCTATGTCTCTTGTTCTTTGCTCTGTTTTCTATTTCATGAGATCGAATATTTAATTAGTGTAGGCTACAGAAGTAGTTTGCTTCAATATTCAAAAGAATAACTTGACGAATGTAATTTAAAAATCAAATAGGTGAAGTAGATTCAGATTTGCTGCAATAGGGGTTCCTTCGAGTCTAGGAATTTTCACATAAAGAAGCATTGTATCTTGTAGCTTTTATGAGTGAAGAAGACTAGGGTTTTAGAAACCCTGGTGCTACTCGTTCTGCTTTGTTGAGAAGAAGAAGAGGCATTTTATTTGATCCAAGGAGGACTTGCCAATGACGATGCTAGCTTGCTGAGGATTCTTGGTGATGTGCCCAGCTTTGGTTAGGAGTAATTCCTAGTTAGAAGAAGTTGGTGGATAGGATAGGGTTTGGAGAGCTGGAAATTGCACCAGCTTGTGATAGACAGTATGTACATGTACTTCACCTCTTATATATTAATGAAGTGTTCCAGCTGTCCAATAATTCTATAGTTGCAGCTTTGACTTTCAACTTGCATTGTCTTCTTGACTAGATAATTTGCAGTGCTTGTTCATACTGAATTGACATAACATAGGGCTGAAAATGTTAGGTGATTTAACATATAACTTGAAGATAAAATAGCAGATTCTCTGATGAAAATCCACTGTAATAAAGTGATCTTCAGATCTGTTATATGCATTGAAAATTGTTCCCAAAGGGCTGTAACCTGTTGGTATTGAAGCACATTTATTTGGTATATTTTTCTCTTCAATTTCCTAGTGATTTGGACTGAAAAGAAGCTACGTATTTGCTGCTGTCTGCTGCTGTAAGTAAATACTTCAAATCAACACCAAGGCTGAAGATTCACAGGGATTAGATCCAGGAAAACTCTATGAAGAGGTGAATTTTCAGATTTGCAATAACGGCCCAATCCTTGAAATTTTTACAGAAAGTGGTGTGGAGACTATTGTAGTAGTTGTACAAAATTCAAATAGGGAAAATTGATAGGGCAGATATCCTTAAAAGGGAAATGGAAAAATATAATGAGTTTCTTACAAAAGGGAAGCATGAACCCATAGTGCATTTAGATATCAATTACCACTTTCAATATGGATTAAGATGCAATAAATGGCTAGGCAAATATAAGCAACCCAGTCAATACTACATAATTTGAAAGATAAACATCCTAGCAACAACCAATGTGTTCTACTAACTTTCCTACATCAAGTATGGTAGCGGTCATAGGTTGAAGATTAAACAGACCATGGTCTATATACAATGTGCAGCAGTGCCACTGACCAAGACAATTCATCAAATAATGACATAAACAAGCAATCAAAAAACACAAATATTTTAGATTGTTGTGCGCAATGATTGTTTCTAAATGTGACATATATTAAAATACAAATAAAGATACACAAACTTCAAGTTGGGTACATCCAGGGGCCATAGGGCTGTCAGATACAAGTGCCCTGCCTACATAAGTAAGAAGAGCTAACATGTCTGCTTTGGCCCTGACTTGATGACTATCTACATTTTTCCTTTTGAGTGTTCGACAGCCATCAAATCTTAATACACAAACTTCTTCCAAATTAAAAATGTGTTCATCTCATGAAAAGTAGCCCTACAGCAGTGCTTCCATAACAAAGAAATGCCTGTCCAATAACTCATATCCCACACACGCTTACCAGCCTACCAAAATATCCATTTCTCCAAACACATTGCCTTTTCAATGTGGAGAACATTATACCTAGTAGCAACCCAAGCCCAAAACGTTTTGGCTACTTCAAGCAAGGGTAATAATATTACAAATACATGAATATCACATTTTACTCCAAGTGTGCACAAGTTGAATCTAGCCTTGGTTAGTGTCTTATTGGCATGTTTGAGGTGGTCATCCAACTGTTGAGATCTTACAGGAAAAGCACATTCTACCAATTCATAATATCTTGAAAATTCACCCCCACAATCTTCCTTTACTTATGTCAACAGCACATCATGATAGCTAATGGTTGTGCTTGCTGAATAAACTTTTCATGTGCTAAGTCTTGTGCAATTTCTACCCACAATCATAACCTGACTACCAAAATAGGACTAGCTACTATTTTTGCTTTCTTGACTTTGCTTTGGCCTGAACACCCACTGTCATAGGCAATATTCTCTCTCTTCAGTTATAATCAGTTTGAATCTCGGTTAGGCTTTCAAGTCCCTCACTATTTTAACCAGCAGATCTCAAGGAGTTGCAGAGGCAGCAGAGGGTGAATGCATGGGATCCTTCAGGGAAGATCCAGGCTATATTAGAGAACATGGAACTATCTACAAGGCTACATTATATGAAATGGCATGTTAGAGGCCTCATGGCAAGTATGGTGATTGACATGTTGAATCAATTTAAAGAAGCTCATTATATTCTTGCTGAAGATATTATTAAGAAAATTAAAGGTTTATATGGAGGTTTCAAGGAGGATGGGGGAAAGAGTGGAAGTATTGGAACAGAAGGTTCTGAAACTCAAACAGCAGCTGCAGGAAACAAATAAGTTCTCGGACCAGTTCCTTAATAGGATGAGCCAACAAGAAATTTTGAGAAGGGAGATTGCAACAAAAATACTGAGAACCATAAGGATAAGAGAAAAGTCAGCAAGGAGGAAGGCCCAAAAAACCCACGACTTCTCAACAAGGGCAGTACGGAACTTGTCCTTTTGTAATTGGGTTTAGCTTCAATGATAGTTCTATCATCATATTCCTCAATCAGATGGGATCTGCTAGATGTGCCACCAACAGGAGCTGGAATCTGGATACAAAAAATGCACCTTATTTTCAAGTGTCTCTTCTACTGCGAGAACAGAAGACACATCCTATATAGAGACTTGGGGAGATCCCTATCCACTTTGTTCCAATATTGTGATCAGAGATGCCTAGCCCTCTTCATCGGGGAGATATTCAGCCACAGATCTCAGTCCTAGCATGCACTGCCTCACAATGGGACCACCAGGGGGATCACCTCATAGTTTCATGTTGCTCCATAGGATCAAGGTAACAAGAGATGAGCATAGCTCCAGAGTGCTTCATACCATAGAGTGGTGACAGCTCAAGTCTCCCCTTAACTTCCCCCTCAAGAATTCAACAGATATCATCAAGGTTGGTTCAAAGATGCCAAACCAATTATTAGACTATACATTCTCATAGTGACAGAAGGATCAACTGTAGATCCCATCATTGGAACTGAGCACTCCAATAGCAAACCCCCCCTGTTGACCTCCTCACCCACAATCATCAGGCCCTGGAGATCTTGACATCACCCTAGATCTCCCCCCCTGCCCTCTCAATCATCATAAAGATGCCCAGTTTTCCAATATTGGACTCTCACTTTGCATAATTGCACCTACAATACTGGCAGATTCGTGAGAGCTTGGAGGAGGAAGCAAAGGAAAACTTGAAGGAGATAAGAAAGAGGAGATATCAACTTCTCAAGAGCTCAAGAGGTAAGTCCAAACCCCAACCCCTTTGTGGTTGAGGACACAAGCAAAAAACTCACAGCCGATGAAGGGTGACCAGCCGAAGAGAATTGTCTAGACCCATCATGGTCGTAGTCGAAAGCATAGACAGGAAATTGTTGAGATTTGTAACTTGGGAGTTACTCCAAGCCCTAGAATTCGTGGGTTTGGAGAAAGGAGATCCACAAGTGACCTTGTGGGTTTAGAACCCAAGCCTGTGGGCTTTGCACCCGAGCATATGGGTGTGAAACCGTGACGAGGATTGATGGTTTGGCACATGGAGATCAAAGAGCATTTTTAGAGGAGCAAGGAGCAATTTGAAGCACGTCAAAAGGATGTGTCAATCATGAGATATTAATTTTTGAAGTTTATGTATGGGCTTGTGGCTTATGTTTGAGGTCGGCTAGACTTTAGGAAAGCCCTAGAAGAGGGCTAGACATTGCCACAAGCAAGATATAAATAAGGATGAGGAGGAGCCTCATTAGATCATCCAATATAGCATCCCTCTCTCTTATGTAAGGTCTGAAATGGAAGCCGAGTTCCCTGAAGTAGCCACAGCTAAGAAAAGGAGGCCGAGATAGTTTTGGATCTGTTTTGGGTCGAGTTTAGGGCTGTGGTGTTTGCAGGTGAAGGCAGCATTGAAAATGAGACTTGGCCGTGGAGGTTAAGGGCTGTTCTAGGCACAAATAACCAACAGATTGTCTCCTTGTAGCAGGCCATGTACCTTTGTGTGACCGCAGGTGGGAAGGAGGGCCTGTTTAGGGAGACCGAGTAGTCTACTAGGCTCCCCAAACAAGGCCACAACTGTTTCCAGCTAGAATGCAGCAAGGAGAAGGCTTGCAGGTGGGAGAAAGGGTGATTTTGTGCAGGGATAGGTGCCCTAACCAGGGCCAAGTTCTTCAGAGAGGACAGCTCAGATTTCAAGGGAACTGGAAGAGCAGTTTGTTGATGTCTTCAAGGAGGAGAGGTGCAGGTTGGAGGTCCTAAGTATAGTACAATTCTGGGCTGATGTATGGTGTGGTTTTGTCTCAGATTTGTGGGCAGCAGATCCCTAATATCATTGCAGAGAGGACAGATGTTGTAGGGGTAGTTTGGAGGGGCCAAAACCACCACAGACGTGTCCTCAAGTGGCAGCAATGGGAGCAGCTTACGATGAGAAGAAAACTGCAGCTATAGAGGAGTCTTGAGGCAAGGATCTAGGGCTGATGTGGACTGACATTAGCCCTAACCAGATTGCAGACCTTGTATCATAGGCACATCCGCTCATGAGGTGAATGAGGTCCTAGATTGGACATTAGTATTGGACACTCGTGGTCTGATAGAAGGCAGCGTGACAGTGGACCAAGTGTGGACAATGGATTGGGCATGTATGATCTGTTGGAGAACAGTGTGATAGTGCCCAAGTTAGAGCCTAGTGTGCAGCACCTTGATGGACAAAAGTAGCTGCTAGAGTGGCAGAAGCAGTGTTACTTGGGAGCGGGAGCGACATTTTCAAAAGCTCCCGGTTTGGGAGCGAATCCCAGAGCGTTTTTTATATAATATATATATTTTTTATATTTTGATACATATATGTCAACAAAAACATGTAGAATAATGAATTAGATATAAAAAACATGAAAAAACATAGATTGAACCATATAACAACAATCATCTAGAAGTTATAACCTTCATCAACCACGTCCACAAGTTAGTAACATAGTGACATACATCATATTGAGTCTCATGATTCATCAATCTTAAAGTTTCAAGCTTTCAAAATTCAATATATAACATTTATCATCATTCATCACCAAAGTTGTACTTGTAAGCTAAGTGTAACCATTACAAAAAATAATATCTAATATGAAATTAAATGTTATAAAATGAAATGAAATGAAACAACTTTCAACTTTCATGAAGCATCATATTCATCATTCATTACTAATGAGTTATAATTGCCAACTTCAAACTTAAATTGTCATATATTGTTTTAAAAAATATCATAATAAATATGAAAGAGTCAATAGTTATAAAAACTACTAGAAACTAGAAAAGAGAAGTAAATCTATTATCTATTTCTTATGCTTGGGCCTCTTGCCACCACGAGAAATGTCTACTTTTTTAGTCTTGTTGGAAAATCAGGATCTTTGTCATTAAGATCACCCTCTAAGCATTAATATCCAAAGGTATCTTTGTCATTACCTCTGTATCTGTTTAGGGATCTTTGTCATTAATATCACCCTATAAGCATTAACATAAGATAGAAAAAGCATAGCATGTCAAGTCAAGATTTTGTTTGAGTGATGCATACAATTTTAGGAGGGTCATGATAGAGGAGTTCGACAACCAATGTCACTAAC
Organism: Pinus taeda; assembly: GCA_000404065.3. Classification (NCBI taxonomy): domain Eukaryota; kingdom Viridiplantae; phylum Streptophyta; class Pinopsida; order Pinales; family Pinaceae; genus Pinus; species Pinus taeda. Next base: position 82,449 of record APFE030795012.1, read on the forward strand.
ATCAAGGTACATAGAGGGATTGGTGTTCTTGATTAAATACAAGTTCCATACCCTAATACATAACAAAATTCAATCGAAACATTGCAAAGCCCCAATCCTAAAACCCTGAAAACTACTAAGTCTGCTGGATTTTGAATGAAACCTAAAATTCTACTTTCTCCGTATGAAATCCAATGAGGTCGGAACCATTCTCAAACATCCTGAGGCATTTCATGGTAATGTCAAAAATTTAAGTAAAAGGATGAAAATGAAGATCAAGGAGAATGTCACTTTTACTTAAATTTTAACATTACCATGAATAGCATATCAATAATAGGGCCTAGACTTGATCATTAAGCTGCCCCACACAAAAATTATTTGTTTCTTTAAAAAAAAATTGCATTTCGAATATTACTACAAAAAAAAAAAGGCAAAAAAGGCAAAACGCTCCCGGAAAGGCAGGGAGCGAAAAAAATTTTAGGGAGCACGCTCCTGAAATCGCTCCCTTTTCGGAAGTGATTTCAGGAGCGCTCTCCTGGCCCGCTCCTGAGTCGCTCCCGCCTGGAGCACGGATTGGGAGCAAGATCGGGGGGGGGGGGGCGCTCCCCCGCAACACTGGGCAGAAGAAAAGCTTGAGGATCTGATCAACGAGCAGTTTAAGTAGCCCTAGACTTGTCGTGTGAAGGACATCTACAGCGAAAGATGGGCAGTCCTCCTAGCCCTTGTTCAGTGTGGGAGAAGGACATCTTAGTGATAGGTGGCAGCTCTCCGTGCACAATGTTAGTCTTCATTGGAGCAACACAGGAGGACTATAGTGGGAAGGAGTACCCGAGTAGCTAAGGAGCAGCAATGGGCAGATGAGGTTGTTCACAAACGGAGTTGTGAACAACTCGACAGGAGTCTCGATGTGTTGATGCGTTGATGGACAAACCAGGGTTGCAGGGGAGTGCCCGCCCCCTCACACCCTCACTCTCAATTCGCCCAAATGCAATTTTTTTCAAAGAAACAAATAAGTTTTGAGTGGGGCAGCCTAATGACTTAGGATATTTGAGAGTGGTTCCAACCTCATTGGATTTCATATGGAGAAAGTAGAATTTTAGATTTCATTCAAAATCCAGCAGACTTATCAGTTTTCAAGATTTCAGGATTGGGGGGATTGCAATGTTTCCATTGGATTTTGTCATGTATTAGGGTATGGAACTCGTATTTAATCAAGAGCACCAATCTCTCTATGTAGCTTGATGTTAGTGACATTGGTTGTTGAACTCCCCTATCATGACCCTCCTAAAAATGTACGCATCACTCAAACAAAATCTTGACTTGACATGCTATGCTTTTTCTATCTTATGTTAATGCTTAGAGGGTGATATTAATGACAAAGATCCTCATTTTCCAACAAGACTAAAAAATTAGACATTTCTCGTGGCGGCAAGAGGCCCAAGCATTAGCAATAGATAATAGATTTACTTGTCTTTTCTAGTTTCTAGTAGTTTTTATAACTATTGACTCTTTCATATTTATTATGATGTTTTTTGTAAACAATATATGACAATTTAAGTTTGAAATTTGAAGTTGGCAATTATAACTCATTAGTAATGAATGATGAATATGATGTTTTGTGAAAGTCAAAAGTTGTTTCATTTCATTTCATTTTATAACATTTCATTTCATGTTAGATATTATTTGTTGTAATGGTTACACTTAGCTTACAAGTACAACTTTGGTGATCAATGATAATAAATGTTATAGATTGAATTTCGAAAGCTTGAAACTTTAAGATTGATGAATCATGAAACTCAATATGTTGTACATTACTATGTTACTAACTTGTGGACGTGGTTGATGAAGATTATAACTTCTAGATATTTGTTGTTATATGGTTCAATCTATGTTTTTTTATGCTTTTTATATCTAATTCATCATTCTACATGCTTTTGTTGACATATGTGCATCAAAATATAAAAAATAATATATATATATATAACACTCCCGGAATCGCTCCCAAACCGGGAGCTTCTGAAAATGTCTCTCGCGCTCCCGCTCCCAAGTAAACTTGGGACAAACGATCAACGAGAGCAGATTGGATAGCTGAGATTCAGTGGCCAAATGGACTTGGATCATTGACAGAGGCAGTGCTACAGATCGGGAGCCGAAGGACTGGGCAGGTACAGGGTACGACTGAGAGGAGTTGTGATTACGTGCTACATTAGCGAGAATGTCAGAGTATCTTGTTGAGGGTAGATTGGTTGTCGATGGACTTACACCAAGCCCCAGTTTTGTATCTTTGTATCAGTGGATGTATGAGGGCCATTATCCCTGGTATGGGAGCCCTAGATTGTTGTATTATTCAGTTTGATTAATATAACAAAGATTGGGTTATTGTACAAAAATGTGTAAAAAGTTGTGTATATTTTGTACACTAGTAGATTTGTTGTTGTAAATTGTTCCATTGTACAAAGTAGCTTCATTGTGATTCTTGGTTTGGTAGCGTCAGTGATTTAAGATTCTATCCTACACACCTGGATCGTGGAAAAACAACAAAAATAACTTGCGACTGAGGCAAAGGGTATTATGGAAGTTGAACTTGTGAAATTCCTCTCATGGTTGAGGGCACGAGGAGAAAACTCGTGAATGAGAAACAGACAACGTGCAATGGAGCACAAGGAAATAACTTGTTGAAAATAATAGCATGGAAGGTCTTCTTGACTTGTGCCTTAGTCAAGAAAGACCACGATCAATCCTTCTTTTAGCATGGATGAGTTCATATAGATGGATGAGTTTCTGAAGCAAGGAAATTCGTGCACAGAGATTGGAGGGTTAGTTAAGTCGATCTTCAAGTGCTATTTCAAATTTAGAAGACGAGTTAGAGAATCATTTCAACTCAATTAACAAGTCAACTCAACTCGTGTTCTAAGTTTGTACTCACCAGATATAGCATGGATCAAATTGCTTTAAAGGAGGACGAAAGCACAAGTTTGTATCATTATTGTTTGCAAGAAGTTTGTGTGAGGAGATCTCCTTGTTGGGAGTGTGTATCAAGGAGGAGCCTATACAAAAAATTGAGAGAGAGACTTTCTTGTAGGTCTGCGCTAGGAAATAGGGCAATGGCTGCACAAGGAAGTAGGAATTGTGATCAAAGGGTTTGCAGGCAAGTCTAGGCTAGATTAGCATAGCATCCTTGTTCTCAATAGACAAATTGCTTTGTATTTGATTTATTTATTCTCTCAATAAAATTCTACAACAAGGAGAGGGTTTTCCCAGTTGGGTTTCCCTAAGAAAATACTATGTTAATTGTGCGATTGTATTCTTTATCTTTGCATTCATATTCCATTGCTTATCTATTGTAGAGAAATTTTGTGTCTTGGAGAAAAGAAACTAGTTTCAAATTGTTCATCATAGTAGTTGCAGGATATTGTGGAAAATCTACATGGTATCAGAGCAGAGAACAGCATAAAGACCAGCACCAAGAAGTTCAGATTTGTGAAGAACAGAGATCAGTTTGTGAAGAGCAGTTCTTTGGACAAAGAGGATGGTGTACCAAGGACTGAGAGTACATCATTGTTTAGAGGGAGCCTCTAACTTCTCCTCATGGAAGGAAAGGATCACAATAGTGTTGGAGGATAATGGGGTGAGAGAGTTTCTCAAGAATCAAATACCACCACCTCAAGATCCCCAATAGTTGGCCCAACATACTAAGAATGCTATCAAAGCAAACAAGATTATTTTAGAGGGGGTCAAAGTGTAAGAATTTCTAAACTGAAATTCTACCACAGCAACAACTGATTTATTTCACCTACTTATTATTTACAATAAGTTATTTACGAAATCCCTTCAGCAAATATTAAAATAAATTCTACTGCAGTTATTACACAATTACCCAGAGAAAAATACATGCACAAGAACCGATCACATCAACACAGTTATTTTTGGACAATTGTCCCTGGAAAAACCCAATGTGGGAAAACCGGTGTAGGGGATGAGGGCTTCATTAGTCTTCAACAGTAATTGCTTTTACAAGGAATGATTTTACAGAGAAACTGAAAGAAAACACCTAAGGCTTTCCCTTTGAGACCTTCTGACACTTTGGAGACCCTGCTCCCACTTTTGTGTCACCCCTGCATCACTCTGCGTGGCCCAGCGTGGCTCTGAGTGGCTTTGTGTCCCTCTACGTCAGCGTGGCCCAGCATGGCTCTGAGTGGCTCTGCGTCCCTCTGCGTCAACCTACGTAAGCTCTACATCTCTCCTCTGGACTGTGTCTCTCTGTACGTTGTCTTCCACTGTCCTTGCGTCACCTCTTCCTCAGTCATTGCCTGTTGTTGATGCCCTCCTCTTCCTCCACCCTACAACTCTCCCTCTGAAATCGATCTCCTCTACTTGAGAATCGGTTTTCCTTGAGATACTGAGTATCTGCTAGTGTGTCTCCAAATGATCCTCAAGTCTTCTCTTATACTTTCCCTGTTGACAAATCAACGGCCGAGATTAAGTCCCTAACCAAAGGTTAAGATTAAAACAGACTTGATCCTCGTCTTTTAGAAGCTTCTCACCCTTATCTTTATTAATACCAATAATATTTTTATTTTCCTAAGTTTAGACTTAGGAACCCATTAAAAATATTAATTATTTTAATAACTCCTCATCCGAGTGGAATTTCTCAAAACGATTTTTGGGTCCTGGAGATCTCATGTGCCTTAGCCTCTCCTCTACATTTCAAGGCTAGAACACATCCGATGTTACCAAAAATCAACACAAAAAACATATTATTCCTCATCTCTATGAGAAGAAGACAACATATGAGATGTCTAAAGCCATCTTGGATCTGTTCTAGGGTACCAATGATGTTAGGAAGCTAGCTCTCAAGGAGAAGCTAAAGAGCATTAGGATGAGCAAAGGAGATTCCATCATCACATATCTTTCGAAGTTCACTCAAGTTCGAGATGAGCTAGGTGGTGTGGGTGTCACTGTACCAAGGAGGGACCTTGTGAGCCTTGCTCTACTAGGACTTCATAAGTCCTGGTATAGTTTCAAGGATGTTGTTAGTGGTCGAGAGAATTTTCATGGTTGAGAAAGGTTGTGGACTAACTGCGTTTAGGAAGAGATCCGAAGAGGGACCAGAGATGATAGATCAAAAAAGTTAGAGGACAAGGAGAACTTTGCTCTGGTAGGCAAAGCCAAGGGCAAGAAAAGCAAAGGGAAGGTCCAGTCTAGTCAGAAGGGTGAGAAGAAGGATCTAAGTAAGATCAAGTGCTTCCGTTGCCACAAGTTTGAGCACTATGCTACTAAGTGCCCTAATCGAAAGAAGAGATCCAGCGAGCATCATGTGGTTGCATCAACTAAGGTAGATGGGTTTGCTTCTCAGTTCGAGAAAGACTTCTCATTGATAGATTGTATGGCAAGCTTAGTAGGGAGCAGCATGTGGTATATTGATTCTAGAACATCCTTACATATGACAAGAAACAGGGAATATTTTAGCCAGTTGAAGGAGAAGGACATGCAATTTCAAATCGAGCTAGGAGATGATGGCAAGAACGCATCTAAGGGAATCGGTATTGTCAACTTTGAGAGGGAGTCTAGGAGCCCTCTCCATCTCAATGATGTCCTCTATGTTCCAAGCTTGAAGAAGAACTTTGTTTCAATAGCTACCCTTGAGGATAGGGGATATGATGTCATCTTCAGCAGAGGTAAGGCTTACCTGAAGCACTTAGCATTTAGATTAGTAAAACCAATAGGTGTGAGGGTGAAGAACCTTTACAGGTTGCAGGTTGAGACATGCACAACCTTGAGCAGCAAGGCAAGTGGTGAGCAGAGTAGAGATATTGGAGAACTTTGGCATAGGCACATGGGACACTTGCATCATGGGGCACTGAAGATTCTCTAGTAGATACCCATAGGATTACCAGCATGCAGCTTTGATCAGCATGACGTGTGCAAGGGTGCACACTTGACAAGTATGCCAAGACTTCTTTTCAAGGCCGAGAGAGCATAGCAAAAGGGATTTTGGAGCTAGTGCATTCAAATGTATGCGGGCCCTTCTCTTCTCCATCTCTTTGTGAGAATTTATGAATCTACACATCAGAAATTCTACTGCAATCACTCCTTTATCATCTCCTACTTGTTCTTTACATTCAACAAGTTATTTAAACATTTAAACAGCAATGAAAAACACTATTGCAGCCTACACATACATACAGATCATGAACTGAAATAAACTAAGACAATCACACAAGGGACACTGTTATTTTTTGGACAAACGTCTCTAGAAAAACCCAATTCGAGAAAGCCAGTGCAGCATATAGAGGGTTTGTATTATTAAGCAGATTTCTTAATACACGTAGGGTGCCAAATTCGGCTCACCCAAAAGAGAATAACCCTGGCAATCTAGCAACCGGATGATCAAACCCCATAGATGACAACTGTTGTTCCCAATGATGGGCAGCGATGGCTGCTCCAAGCTCTGCGCTGGAACTGTGTCACCTCCTCTAGGAGCTGTGTCACCCTCCCAGTGAGCCTCCCTTGCTCAGAAGTCGATATGTTGAACTGTTGCTCTCTCTGCCGCACAGAAAAACTCCAACGCTGCCTCTAAGGGACTGTGTCAGCCCCTCTAGCTTCCGCATCACCCTCTCTGGAGCTGCATTGTCTCTCCTATTATTGTTCTACCTCTCTACTATGTATCCCCGGCCTTGGACTAAAGTCCCTCTACTGAATTGCCCCTCTCACTGCAACTCAAATCACTTAGCTCGACTTTCTTAGCAAACCATGCCCCAGAAAAATCGAACTCTTTGATCTCTTGGTGCATCTCCAATTGACCCTCAAGCCTCCTCTTATACTTTTCTTGTTGATGAATCAACAGTCGTGATCCAATCTCTAATCAACGGCTAAGATTAAAACAGGCTTGATCCTCGTCACTTAGAACCTTCTCACACATATTTTTATTAATACACATTAATATTTTTATTTTCCTAAGTTTAGACTTAGGGACTCACTAAAAATATTAATTATTTTAAAAACTCCTCATCCGTGTGGAATTTCTCCAAATGATTTCTAGGTTCTAGAGATCTCATGTGTTCTAGCCCCTCCACCAAATTTCAGAGCTAGAGCACATCCGATGCTACCCAAAATCAACACTCTTATGAGGCACAGATATTATGTCACTTTCATAAATGATTATTCTCGTAAAACTTGGATATTCTTTGTGAATCTTCTCCAAGTTCATGGAGTATAAGGCCTTGATAGAAAACTAGACAAGAAAGAAGATCAAAGCATTGAGGAGTGACAACGGCGAAGAATAAGTCTCCAATGCCTTCAAGGATTTGTGTGTGGTGGAGGGCATTAGGAGAGAGTTGATAGGCTAAGAGGAAGAATCGTAGTTTTGTTGGAGCGGCCAAGACCACGTTGCATGATCAGGGACTGCCTATGTTCTTGTGGGCAAAAGTATGCAACACTACAATATTTCTGCAGAACGGAGTCCACACAGGGTTCTTGGACGAGTTACACTAGAGGACACTTTCACAAGCAAGAAGCCTGATATTTCACACTTACGCATCTTTGGTACAAAAGTTTATTGTCATGTGTCCAAAGATAGCAGGAAGAAGTTGGAGCCCACAACAAAAAAGGGTATTTCCGTGGGATGCAGTGAAACAGCTTAGGCATACCAAGTGTAGCTACGAGGACTCAAGAAGACAGTTCTCAAGAGGGATGTGAGGTTTGAGGAGTCTAGAGCTCTGAGGGAGTCCTTAGAGTGAGAGCGGGTTGCAATACCTGAGATGGAGGAGCTACTCACTCCCAAGGAGGAACCTCAGCCAAGATCGCAGATTGAGCCCCAGCCAGGTGGCAAGAGGGCCGCATAGTAGGATGCAGAGCAGGATGATAAGGAGGAGAGGCCAGGATGAGAGCAGACAACTACTCAGTTAGAGACTTCTAGCACAAGTAGAAAGAAAGCCAAGTGGGCCGAGAAGTCAATTCAGGAGGCCCGAGAGCATGTTGAAGCTCCTAGCTTTATGTTCAGGCAAAGCAAGCAGCCACAAAGGTACACAAGGTATATGGCACTAATGATAGGGATGGTGGACACTAAGCCTTCTAGTTATAAGGAGGCAACGTCTCAATAGTTTTGGTAGAATGCCATGGTGGAGGAATACTCCTCCATGACGAAGAACAATGTCTAGGAGATTGTGCCACAACCTGAGGACAAATCAATAGTTGGCTCACGCTAGGTGTATAAGGTGAAGCATGGAGCGATGGGATTGTGGAGAAGTACAAGGCCAATTTTGTGGGTAAGGGCTTCTCACCGGTTGAGGGCATAGACTATGATGAGAACTTTTCCCCAGTAGCGCGGTATTCATCCATTAAGAATATTCTAGCACTTGCAGCATAAATGGGGCGGAAGATACACCAGATGGACGTGAAGACAGCTTTCCTCAACAGAGTGGTTGAGGAGGAGATTTATGTGGAGCAACCAGAGGGGTTTGAGCAATTCAACGGAGACACACATGTGTGCAGGTTGAAGAGAGCTCTTTATGGGCTCAAGTAGGCTCCGAAACAATGGTACACTCATATTAACAACTACCTATGAGGATTGGGCTTCAGTAAGAGTGAGGCGAATGCCAACCTATGCTACATCATGGTTGGAGGGCTTCCACTCATTCTAGTGCTCTATGTTGACGACCTTATATTGACTGGAGCAAACAACTTGATCTAGGATTGCAAGGAGGACCTTACAAGGGAGTTTGAGATGAAGGATAGGGGCTTATGCACTATTTCCTTGGATTGGAGGTTTGGCAAGGTGATGGTGAGATCTTCGAGGGACAAGGGAAGTACACTATAGAGATTCTTCGGAGAGTTCATATGCAAGATTGCAGGCCCATGGCCACGCCTCTAATCACAAACTAGAGGAAGGCGGATGCTAGCAAAGTAAAGCGAGTAGATGTTAAAGTATACAGGCAGCTCATCAAATCGTTAATGTATTTGGTCAACACACGACCTGATATTTGTTTTACGGTGAACCAACTGAGTCAGTTCATGATGGAGTCAACCAGAGTTCACTAGGTTGTTGCAAAGCATGTTTTGAGGTATCTTAGAGGCACAACGGATTATGGATTATGGTACAAACAGGTTGATGGAGTGAGGCTTGAGGGCTTCACAGATGCAGATTGGACAGGGAGCTCCACAGATCGGGAGAGTACTTCAGGTGGCTTCTTCAGCATTGGGTCAACAGTTGTTTCCTGGTACAGCAAGAAGCAAAGATCAATTGCACTCAATCAAGCAAAGGTCGAGTACATGGCTTCCAGTTTGGCAGCGTGCAAGGCTATTTGGATGAGGAAGTTGCTTGTGGGACTTTTCAGACAGGGGATGGAGCCTATAGTGATAATCAAAGTTGCATTAAGCTCTCTGACAACTTAATGTTTCATGATCGCTCCATGCATATTTAAATCAAGTATCATCATCTCAAAGATTGTGTGCAGAAAGGGATAGTTCATACATTCCAACAAAGGAGCAGACAACAGATATCTTGACCAAGGCATTGGCAAGTAGTTTTTTCTATTTCAGAGACAAGTTAGGAGTTGTACATAATCCCTTCCTGTTGAGAAATTCAATAGGGTGGCAAGTTAATTGATTTCTCTTATTATGACATTATCTTGTGATGTTCCGTTATTAGTTTTTCTTCTTTCTATTTATCTTATTCTTATCATCAAGACTAATGCCAATCAATAAATAGAAGAGGACATGAGATGTAGGCATGCAGCAAGGGCAAAACCCCTACGTAGGGGAAAACCCAGTCAAGTACTTCTTCCTTCAGTAGATTCAAAGCAAAATTGAGATGACCAAGACTCTCACAACCTAGACCAAAGACTACCCCCATCCATCAAGTCAACCTTGTCATGCTATACTTCAATTCTATGATAGTCCAATTATACTTCGTCCCTATAGCAGTAAGTGTTCTTCATACTTCGGTCCCGTGACATCCTCGCCATACTTCAATCTGTGGCAGCCTTCTTATACTTTAGTTCTCTGAAATCCTTACCATGCTTCAATCCTGAGGCAGGTTACTCTAACTTTGGTCATGTGTCATCCCTCATTATGCTTCTAACATACTTTATCTTGGTGTCACACTTTGGTTCTATAATAGTATCATAACTCGGTCCTGTAATGAGCTTATAACGGACTTGTACTTCGGTCCTGTGATGTTACAGTCATAGTGTCAAAAAACTTTGGTCCTGTGGTAGCCCAGAATTTTGGTTCTGTAGTAAGAGTCTTTATACTTCAGTTCTATGGTAGTCTAAGAATGTTTTGGCCTGCACTAATACTTTGACCTATTGCACCATCAAATTAACATTCACTGTAATTCACTGAACATCCTCACTGAGATTTTCCAAACTTGTTCTTTGAAATTTTTGCGAAATTGTATCTCTATGATTTCAGTGAAGTTTACACGCCTATATATAGTGGTTTCCCATAGTAAAATAAGTCGACATGAACTTGTTTGTGAAGCCGACTTCTGGAGGATGAGTTTGAAGGCTGACCTTGAAAGGTGACTTGATGGAGGAGTTCTTTTGAGAAAATAAATTAGACTTTGACTTAAATTTAAAAAATCCTAAAGCCTACAATGGAGGCTTGACCTATGACAATTGACCCAAGCATGAAACCGATGCTTTAACAAGTCAATTTAATTAATAAAAAAATATTTTTGCTTTCTTTTGATAAATATATTTCATTATTACTCAAGTACAATTATGAAGGCCGGACCTAGTTACATTCTTCAACACTTCCTTGCTAAGAGGGAGTGTTGAAAATAGTAGCATGGAAGGTCTTCTTGAGTCGTGCCTTAGTATACCCAAAAGCTAGGGTGGGTCTCGGTGGTGATGTCTTAAGTCAGTCCTACTGTATTGAATCTAAGTATTTTCATCATACTAGATCATGTCTTGAGTCCCGCAGAATTTAGTTGAATCTAAGTGTATATTTTTTATTATTAATTTTGCAACTGGTTAGGAAATTTAATAATTTGGATGAAAATTGTAAAATCAAATGATTGTAAAAGTTGAAGGGGGCGGAGTATTCATAATTAGAACCTCTACACCTCAACTTTGTGTTTAGACACTTTTAGAGGGTTGAAATTATGTCTACCCCCTCAATTTATTTTTATTTTTAGTTTCCTAGCAAAAAATTGGCCAAAAAATGGTCAAAAAATTAAAATTGGAAGAAAATAAAATTCTACAAGTGGAAAAATGAATTTTTGGAGAAGGTGATCTTTTAGGAGAAGAATTAAATTTGACAAACTCAATTCCAAGGCAAAAAAACCCACAAGAAATTCAATGGAGCCAGAAAATAATTATTTTTTCAAGAAAAATAATTTTACGAGTCCAATTGGTTGAAGAAAATTCGTGGGTCCAAATAAAATTAATTTTTTGATGCCAGCGTAAGCCACAAATACCATAATGATGCAGCCTAAGCCGCATGTACCCACAGTATGCAAATACAATTGCATGTCACACTATGTGTCCCAGGAATTTCAAATATTCCATACTTACAAAACCTTCCATAAGTCAAGGTTTAACTCTCTTTAATTAAAAGCTTAAGCGGAAACATTCATTTAACTTATCCAAAGTCTTAACTTTAATAAACCATTGAGCGGAACCCTTCATAACGTTTGGTTAATTCTTAATCCTCATAACTCAACCGTTCGATTCATTTAACTTATCCAAAGTCTTAACTTTAATAAACCATTGAGCGGAACCCTTCATAACCTTTGGTTAATTCTTAATCCTCATAACTCAACCGTTCGATAATCACCCGCACATATTAACCATACCACGGTCTTTAGACTTTGGTTAATCTCAACTTAACCCATAATACATTATTCCGCTCATTTCTATTATAACTCTCCTATAATAGAAATATTCCACAAACCAACTTAAACCTTACCTTTCCGCCATTCCACGGACCTTTGCACATATACCGATGCTCCCTTTATCGCGTTCAATCCGCACCGTTGATCTGTCTCCTCAATCCAACAGTTATCGCGTCGTCCACTCACTTCTTCACATTGACTCCTTAGCACATTAAATCTCCATCATTTATTCCTCCTACCTCAATCCAAGAGTGATCGCGTAATCTCGCACAGATTACATGCACGATCGATATTAGACCAAGAGCACGCGAGAAAAGTGGTTTTCTCTTTCCATCATGTGCTACGTGTCACCTGCTGAAGGTAATTGCGTGAATTTTATAAATACTGCTTACCGCTTTGAGACCGCGCGAGATACCACTTACTATCTCCACTATTCTGCACATGGTTTTAATCTCCACCATCCATCTTAACTTTATTCTACGCAGCTTAATCCTGGTCATCTATCTCCATTACTCTCGTTAGTTGATCTGATTGATCCAACGACTGTGCTTCGCTACTACATTCTTTTGTTTCTTACTATGTAATAGTCCATTTGTTCGGGTTTCTGCCTGTGTATTTGTTCTTGCCTTCCGGTCTTCAACTGTTCTGATTCCAATCTTCAACTTCGTTCTTCATTCCTTCGCACCTTTACGCTTTTGTTGCGTAACTCCTTAGGTTTTAAGAACCCTTACAATATACCTTCATTGTAACATTAAGGTTTCTCCAATAATGTTTGTGTATAAACTCATAACACACTTCTCTGCACTTCGTCTCTGGTTCTACACACCTGCAAACCTATGTTATGCAGAATTACTTCTAATTCAAACACAATTCACTCAATTACTCCTTTCACACCACACAAACTCAGAAATCGAGTTATCTGTATTAATAAACAAATAATTACAAAAGGATTCCTTTCTAGCCTGATCTTCACTACCAGTGGCCTTTTCCTTTCCTGCTCGTAGGCTTACAATCAACCCTATCTAACTAACTCACTCTCTAACTCCTAGCTAGCTAACCCTCTTCTATGTCTTTTAGGATTACATTTATACAAAATGATTCTATAACCAATTTCAGTTTAGATCCATAACCTTCTCAACAAAATCCTAAAATTTCTTCTTTATTTCTAAAGATCCTCTCTAATCCACAAAATCATCAACTAATTCCTAATCTAAGCTTTACAATTAATTCCCAAATCTCTCAATCTCTCAACTATCCTAATTCTCTCATGTTCTCCAACATTCGAGAACATTTACAAATATGCCTCACAATACTTAATTAAATCCTATTCTTAATATCTCTCATTAAAATTACTCAAAACCTTAATAATTACATTAATTTAATATTCAGAAAACCAACTTCCTTGAAAACACAAGACCCCCTAAGTTAGCTGGTGTGGCAGGTTGTGGCTCAGGCGCGCTTGATGTGGCTTTGAAGCTTGTAGATGACCATCATTTCCCCCCCTGTCAGATACAAGGTGAGAAGATGGAGAAAACTCAACTGCAAGACTGTTCAATATTCTGGAACAAGTTCTGACATGTGTTTGAAATATCTTCTTAGCTGTTGATGCCCATTGCCAAGAAGCGATCCATCCTAGATGAATCTTTGTTCTTGCAGGGTGTTTGTTTCTGAAGCATCTGTTTGAAGAATGGCTAGTTTTGTGGCAGTGCTTACATGGATGAAGATCAAAACAGTGATCTTTCAGATGGCCAACTCGATCACAGTGTTGGCATTTCACGATCTGTTGTTGTTGTTGTTGCTGCTGTGGAAGAGGAGCAGAGTCTAGAACAGCTGTAGCTGAACTGTCATGAGGAGCAGCTGAACTGTCATTAATGAAACCAGCACTCTGAAACTGAATGGGTTTTGAGTAGTCTGGAATATGAAAGGACAAGTCCTTGTCATATCCAAGACCGGTTCTGTGCTTGTTGTGGACACGCTGTTCCCAAGGTCTCATGATGGGCTTGGGAAGTGCAGATTGAGTTTCTGCATCTGCATGTAAAACTGCTGCTTTATTTGAATGAACAAGAACATTATTAACATGCTGCTTATGGGAGTCTGTTTCAATCTTCTGAACAGAAACAGGTTCAGAAAGATGACTCCATTGTTGTAGTTCTTCTTGCTGAAGCTGAGATTCAAGCTGTAAAAAGTCAATCTTTTCTTGTGCATTATGCAGGCAGGTCTGAATGTCACAGAGAGTGTCCTTGTTGATGTTTACCATCCCATCGTCATTAGACTGTATCAAAGTATTTAATAAATCTAATACATCATAAATTAAAGCCATTTTGACTTACTACAAAAGAGTACTAAAGAGCTCTGCTTCTTCTTTCCCTTTCCTTTTTTTTTTATTTTTTTTTTTACAAATAGAATTACACAACTTTATTACTCCCAGTCCATAAAAACGATTATGCTAATATAAGCACTTCATGGAATATGCCAAATATCTGCCACGACCAGTACTTGGCACCACTCTAAATAAACAACCAGCAATGGTTAATATTATAAATATCCAGGTAATCAAGACAAAACAACTCCTCGAACATAGCATAAGTTATGTGTCATCTTCTGTTACCCGGCCGTACCGCAGATTTTGCACCCCCGTCTTTTGCACCTTAGGACGAGATAGTTTTGTTTCTTCTCATGTGATTCCGCATGACCGAGAGGCCAGAAAGATTTGCACAGCAGTATACAGCGTTAAGCCGAGGTTCTATTTTGGGCAAGTCACTTCGAGGAATTTGTTTAAACCAAAACTGAATACGCTTCAACGAGAAAAAACCCCTTTGTTCCGTGCAAACAGAAATCGATGAGAACACATCCAGGGAAGGCAAGGCTCCAGGCTGGACGGTGTTAGATCAAATATTCAATGCTTCAGGCAGAAACGAGATCAACCCGTTCTTGAAATTGCTCGAACAAAAGCCTTTGAAAGTAGCATCATACCAAATCATTTATGATGGCATATATGTAGACGTATCTATTTGTGCTGGGAGCTCCTTTATGTCAACTTCAAAACGTTCTTGAACCTGGTTGAGCACATCTGAGTCAGAAGCAGAGGAAACAAACGTGATTGCAAGACCCTTCGTACCAAATCTGCCAACCCTTCCAACCCTGTGCAAGTCAGTATCCGCAGAATCTAGTCACAAAATGGACCCGGCGTTAACAACATTTCGGTAAATTTTCTATAATTTTCTGAACAAATTTAAAGCCTCTTTAATACCGCCTTTGAAAAATCAACGCCTCATCAAAGCCTTTTAATCAGCGGCAATTCCACAGCTCTTTTGATAGCACCAAAATACTTTGACTTGTTTGTCAGAGGCCTTGTTCCTCAACAACATTACTGGCTGCCATCACTGCAATAAATTACATATTAACCAGACCATCAACGTTATGATGAAAAACGATGAAGCGCTATCGATTCTCGTTCATTAATTTCAGTAATATTCGACATGATGTAATGTGTCATCTTCTTTTCTCCCGAAACTCTAACATATTAACCAGACCATGCGGTGTTTTGCTTGAGGGCGGCGGTTAGGTTATACCATGTTAAAGAGCCATACTTAATTTGGACAGCGCAGCCATGGCCTTCCGTGAGAGAAAATGTGTGACCCACTATCTGGACGGGAGAGGAATCGCACCATCGATGTTGGTGGATTTATATGTTTGTTACAGAGGGCGCCCTGTAGTCTTGATGTCTCAGTATATGGTAATAATGATTCTAGCTTTTGGGTTTCATCTGGTTTCCAGTGTCGAGAGTTTGGACATTACAAGAAAAATCCCTTGCAAAAATGTGGCTTAGAACATGGCTGGAGGCTTTTAAGCCATCGTGGGCTGACCACTGAAGAGAGTTTTGATGAGTATTCTGACGAACAGTTGGAAGAAAGAATTACATTACTATCCTGGTATTGAGGAAAGAACTATTCTGACGAACTTTCTGGATGTTCCAGGCGGAAAACTTGAGCTCACTGTATTAGCAGTCCTCGGAAGAATGGTTATCACGATGTGATGGAAGATTTGTGAGGCTGTTCCTCTGTACCTACACTTCCCTGCACTTTCATTGCTACGCACGTTACTGGATTCAGATTCCACAATACGCACTGCTCTGCAATTGATCCATTTCTGGCCTATTCTATGCTCGGATAAGAATAAATTCAGTGCTAGTTATCTAATAATGAAGATCGCATGCACTATTATAATACAGTGGCTATGGCTATCATTGCTTGCAAGTAATTAATGGAGGAATCCGTAGACATACACATTATGTGTCAAACCAGCGCGCCAGTATATATACATTATAGTAACAGGCAATGTAGCTGCAACAGGTTTCTTCGATGCCACACAAAGATATATGTAATCACTACGAAGATTATCAAACCTAATCCTCTGAAACTTTAGGTATATACCACGGCTCTCGACGATTTCATTTGCAAATATGGCAAGCAGCGCAACGTTTCAAATACCCACGCAGCACAGCATTTCAAATATATGGACTTAACTGTGACATATCCTGCTCAGGGAGCGCTTTTAATACAGCAATTTTAAAACATGACTACAGGCTTAATACAGCGTTTCAAGACAGGACATATCCTGTGGGATTAGAGGCAGTTTAGGCAGCGTGCAAACTCATTATGTCAAACAATGTTTCAATGTCAAACAGTGTCTCAAATACCAGACAACGTTTCAAATCTCGCTCATATCAGATAGCATTTCAAATAAGGATACCATATGCATTTCAAAAACAAAGGTTTCAACGTACGCAGCCTCATACCATGTTAGGAGCCATTCGTTTAAACTGTCAGGAGCCAGTGAATCAAGTTGCCGATTTTGCTGCGAATACCATGATATTTTAACGTATGTCCCGCAGAAGGCAGTGGACAGAGGACAGAGGCGTTATGTCAGGACAAGGCAGCGCAGGTCAGAACGCAGAACTGACATATATAGAGACCACAAAAACAAGTGGCTCAAATTGGAGCAGGACCAGCAATCGCCTGCTCTGATACCATGTTAAACAGACATGGTTAACGAGAAACAGATAGAAAGATAAAGCATGCATTGTATTTTTATTAACAATCTTATATACATTTATAGTACATTTGGTGACCGTTGGGATTCACATACCAAGGTCCCTTGGACTGCTTTGTCCATTCGGCTTCCACGCTAACCCTTTAGGATTAGGTGTCCAACAAGAGCTTATGTCGGCCAGGTCATGGGGGCAAGATTATATCATTGGTGGGACCGGAGGGTTTTGATGGTTTTATGGTGGCCGATTGGGATCGTTTACATTTTTCATCATCAGGATCAGTTTCGCATTGTTCGATCTTGGTTTCGCTGCATTCTAATAATTACCGTAAAATGGAATTATTAACAGGTATATTTTAATTAACTACGCTTAAGGTGTTGTTTCGGGAAGATTACTTAGAGAAACACCTTAGTGTAATAGCTCGTTGGAATCGGGTTAAAAAGATCTACCGCGCAAGATGATGAAAACGGGCTTTGGGTGGTCGTGATGATCAAGGAAGCGAATTAAGCATTTTCTAGGGTTAAAAGTGGCTTTAATTAACTAATAAAAGTCACTATTAAATTTTTTTAAAAAAAAAAGTGCTTTTATTATTTCATTAGAGGGAAAACATAAAAAGGTGGCAAAAAGGTCAAGTGAGTTATAAAAAGGGAAATGAGAAGTCTCACATAATTCTTGCATTTGCTAATTCGAGAAAAAGAAATTTGGAGAGCTCTCGAGAAAGAGTCTAGGATTTTTGGAAGCCCTCTTGTTGGTTGCTAGTTTTGGTACTGAGACCATACACCCTAACTATGTGGGGATGAAATCACTCAGGTTTAGTCATTGGGCTTCATCATTCAAGAAGATAAAGGCATTACCAAAAAGGAGTAAGTTTTAAGGGTGTTATCAGTTGATTTTACGTTTTGCTATTGTGTGTTACATATTCTCTTTGCGGGCCAAGGCATATGAGTGGTTGGGGTTCAAAATCTGAGCTAGTTTGGAGGTCAAACCCTTTTTCTTCTTGTTGGTCGAGTTCACTTCAACAAAGGACCAAGTTATGTGTTTATTTGGAGCATCAAATCACCATAGTCTATTGAGCACTAGGGTCAAGTTCACCACTGGGTTGTTGGTTTAATATCATAGGTTCCAGGCTAAGTTTACACACTGTCAAAAGGGGTCGATTTGGTCATCAAGAAGGGCTAAGATATTTCTTTCCACTGGGTCGAGCTTATTCTAAGTTTGTTGAACGAGTTAACTCCTTATCATGGGCAGAATCCCATTCCTTTGTTCTCCAAGTTGGGCTGACTGTGCGGCTGGGTTGAACTGTTGTGTGAAATGAAGGCAATTTTCTAAGCCATAATAATCAAATCTGGGTTGAACAAGTGCTGGTATTTTTGTTGATATATATCATGCATTCCTGTAGCTTTCCCTTGAGGGTCATGAAGCATATTTGTGGTCTATTTTTGCATCACAAACAGAGTACAAATACCTGGTTGAGAGGCTAACCAAATAGCCTTTTCATGGGCTGAGTTTTCTATGGAAAAATGGATTGAACTCACAAGCATTCTGGGGCAGATATTCCCAAGGAAATATACTATTGGAACCTCACTCCAAAGCACCTAGTAGGCGGAAGTTGTATCATTGAGTTTACACCAGGCTCCTATTCTCTAATTGCTCACTCTGCACTCTTATGCCAAGTAAATGAAATGATTGTTTATACTTGAAATTATCATCATGCAGACTTGTATGGATAGTATATATATTTCTAGGCTTAATCTAAACCACATAACATTGTTTTTGGAGTTGCTTCTTGGCATGTGTTAGTCACTTTGTATTTATATTTGAAATTAAATTAAAGAAAGTACATCTACATCCAAGTCAACGTTGTATAATGCGGGGATGAAACGGGGATGTTTTTTGGAAGCGGGGACAAGGAAGCGTCATTTTCTAAAAATCTAGGAAGTGAAGCATCTCGGAAGCGTCTACTATATATATATATATTATATATATATATATATATATATACATATTTGCAT
This sequence comes from Pinus taeda, assembly GCA_000404065.3. NCBI lineage: Eukaryota > Viridiplantae > Streptophyta > Pinopsida > Pinales > Pinaceae > Pinus > Pinus taeda. Next base: position 101,329 of record APFE030795012.1, read on the forward strand.
TTATATTCAAAACAAACATCTCAAATACCAAATTAGTTGTAAAAGACATGAAAACATGCATATTTTTACATAAATCAAGATAGATATGGCATCCATGATTCCATTGTACATCAATGATTAATTATTTGAGCATCAACCATCTATATTCTAGCAATTACAAACATACATAAAACATAAAGCATATTATCTAGCAAGTGAGCCACTGTCAACATTAGTCATGTCCAAAATTCAAATAATAATGTTTACAAAATAGGCCACTTGGTCACCGCCAAGACAAAAAGGTTCAAATTCACAACAAGCCTACAAGTCTTATGATTATGAAAAAAGTAGTAAATTGTGAATATATCTACTACTCTCTCCTCCTTCCACCACAAAGAGAAGGTGGCGGTGGGCCTCCACATGGTGGCAATGAAGAAAATGGTGCATGTGGAAGTTGTGGGAATGGGAATGAAACTGATGAAGACGAAGCCCCTGCTATTAATGTTGAACCATGGAACCTGAGAACCAAGGGACTATATGAGGGTGGCAACTCAAATTGATCATCATCATCCTAGAATCACTCAAAAAAATCATACCAAAAAAAACCATTGGTTAACAAAATAAATAAAAACAGGAATTAGAGAAATGCTTTATAAGCAAAATTCATACCACAATGGACATACCTAGAGAAGAGCATCCTCTAATTGCTTTAATTGCAACACTCCATCCTCCAAATTAGGCTCCTCTGGATTCCTATCCCAAACCTTAAGGTCTTTACTATTCTTTACATCATCACAATAATGGAGCAACAACGCAAGTTGTAATGAACGTAAACCAAGCTCTCTGCCCGATCTAAATTCAACCTATTCCTTTTAACATTGTGGATGAAAGAATAAGAGCTCCAACATCTCTCTGCAGAGGAAGTGTTTACCACCTGCGATAGCACCCGCAATGCCAAAGTTTGTAGAAGTGGAGTAGCACCTCCATGCATGTTCCACCACTCGAGAAGAAAAACTCTCTCAATCTCTAATTGCGTGCATGCTGCCAAATGAACCAATGCTAAGCGTATAGTTGCTCAACTATTTCCGTACCATAACAACCTCCTCCTCATCAGGGACTAATTTATCAAATGCAATCATATATTTTTCGAGACCCTCTGGATCTAGGTGTGGTTTTCTCCTGCTCCCCAGGGACTAATTTACCAAATGCAATCATATATTTTTCTAGACCCTCTAGATCTAGGTGTGGTTTTCTCTTGCTCCCCCCCTCCTCCCCAAGTGCTGGTGTTGAAAGCCTTGATGGATGATAGTATTTAGGTGTCAAAACATATGCTAATGCATGCAATGGAACATTTAGCATTTCCCTTGGTTTTCCACCTCTGCAAGAATATAATTGTACAAGGTGATATCTCTAGGCTCAACAATGTCTTTAATTTGCCCCAACATGCTATCCATTTGCTCATACACCTCCCCAATTATTCGCCAATCTGAATCTACAAACTTGATCATGTAATAAATTGGTTTGGTGATTTGCAAAACATATTTAACCTGTGACCAAAAGAACATGTCAAGAATAGTGTCGTTGGCTACAATAGCAACATATTTATCAGTGTTAAATTCCTCCCATGATTCAGAGGTCACCATATTAGTTAAAGCTTGTCTCACCTTCACTAGCCACCTAAAGGTGAGGTAATAACTTGCAAATCTCGTTTTTGCAATTTTAAGCAACTACAACTTGGAGTTTGTGCCATAGAAGTAGTTTACTCTTGTATGCCCTGTGATAAATTTAATGAGTTGCTTCCCTTTCCTATAAAGCTCATTAATCCATCCACATTCTTTATGCTTCACAATATCATGCATCAAAAGGTTCAATGTGTCCACCAAGCACCTAAACCAAAAGATGTGTGGATGAGTGCGCTCAATAACTTTTCTTGCTGCCTTACAATTTGCTGCAAAATCTGTGATCACTTGAACCACATTATTCGAACCAACATCTTTGATTGATTGCAATAGGAGATCTTCAATGTTTTGGGAAGACGAACTGATGGAGGAGTCATGACATGTAATAAATACCGCACCACTAGCAAAAACACCAAGAACATTTATCAAATGTTGGTTTCTAATATTTGTCCACCCATCTGATACAATGGATAACCCACAATCCACCTAAACATTTGTAAAACATGTCAAACCTCTTTGAACCTTTGCTTTTTCTCTTTCTAATAACATTGTTCTAGCTTTCTCATAGTTGGAAGACTTGTATCATTTCAGGGCTTCATTGATGGCCTTTACCATCTCATGCCAATAAGGAGAGGGAAGCACATTGAAAGGTACACCGCAAGCACATAGAAATCGGACTATCTTTCCATCCACATCATCCCTCCTAGCAACATTCAAGAAATCCCCTATTGTTCTTTTACCTCTAGAACTTGCAAAAGTACCATGAGGAGATGAGCTACCAAATCTAGAGGTTGCACTTGATTCAGACTGAGTTTTTTGTTTCTTTCTTTTTTGTTGTGTAACCTCCTCTATTTGGATGTATTTTCTTCTTTGTTCAACTGAAATGTTTGGGCAAATTTGTATCCCCACGGCACCCTTTTTATCATCACTATCCATCACCCCACAAAGATGCCTCCTCACATGGGTATATGAACCACTAAATGGTTTTCCTCCATGATAACCATCAAGGCACAAAAATTTGTAGCTTCCACCACCTTTTCCCCCTTCAAGTTTGCTCACATAGTTCCACAAGGGTGTCAACGTAGCTTTCCCCTCTAGTGTTTCAGTGTTCCCTTCAAGTTCATCCCCTTCTTCTTCAAACCCTTCCTCCTCATCATCCACTGGGTCACTCATATGGGGCCCACCATCCTTTTGTTCTTCCTCCCTTCTATTCCTACTCCCCTTTGCCATCAGTAAAACCAAAAGTGGAAAGATACATAGAAGCCAAAAGAACACCATCTTGGAATATGAATATAGCTGGTGGACAACTTGCAACTAAATGAGCAAGAAGAAAGAATGGGAAAGAGTACGAGAGGGAGGAGGGAAATACAAAAGACAATGATAAAAAATGAGGGCGTTTGGGGTTTGCACTTACCTCTTTAGCTCTTATAGATGTAAGCCCTTCATTACTCCTCTAAGCTCCTCCTCCTCCCAGCTCCTCATTTTTCACTCCTCCAAGCTCTCCTCAAGTCTCTCCTCTCTTCTCCAAGCTCTCATAAAATAGAAGTGAGTAAATGAGAGATGAAAGAGCCAATGAGAGATGAAAGAGCCTTTTAATCCCTTCACTCCCCACCATAACCCAACTCGGACCCACCCCCAACCAATGGAAAAGAAAAAATAAAAATAAAAAAAGGCCAATGAGTGGGCCACGCGGCAGTAACGCCTGGCTGCCCGTGGAAGCGGTCGCAATCTGTACAGGTCCGGCCCTGAAGCGCAACATTTCGTACGGCTGATTTGCTGGTCGAAACACTGTTCAGAAATTCTGAAACACAGATCGGGTCGTACGGTTCCAATAGGGCAAGAACCATCTTTTTTACCCTGATCCGCGTTTCGGTCGGCAGATCACCCACGGATCCATACAAATCATGTTTCGGGCTTTTGATCCGAGGGGGCGTTTCGTGCAACACTAATCCAAGTACATATAAACGGTTTAACAAAATGACACACTGAAATTCCAGACCAAACTCAGAAAATTAAGAGGGAAATTCTAAGGTATTCCCAAGGGGTATCTTACAGTTGTAGAGATCTAATAGTCTAGAATTCTAATGCCATATACCTTGTACTTCCATGGAAGTATCTTTTATGAGGCTCTTGTCATGTATGCAAAAGATACCTTGCGTTGTACTATTGTAGATTTGTTGGTACTAGGATGTTATTGTTATGCAACCAACTCACAAAAAGATAGATCAACGACTTAAAAATTATCCTCTTCAAGGGGGAAGCGTCCTCTACATTACATAAATGAACAATTCTTGGATGATACAAATGATAAAATCTCCTTGGTATATATAGGGCTCTAAGGGTTCACAATATAATCAGAGCTTACATAACAATAATAATGTAAGGGCACAACAATAACAATAGTGGGCTTCTATGGGGCACAACAATAACAACATGCGGGATACATGGACACAACAATAACAATAGGGGCTACACTAACAATAACAATAAGGGGAATACACTAGTATTATAGGGACCTAACATGCCCCTCTCCTTCAAAAAAGTGTTGTCCTCAATGCTTGAATAGTTATGGATCCTTCTCTATATACTAAAAAAAAATTGTCCTCCCATGTGGAATCTTCAAAGGGTAAGTTCAATACTTTGAAATTAATCGATTTCGTAGTTTTCAAGTGCTTGTTTCCGTGACTGCTTCAAGCTCAAATGTGATTTTTCCTTCTTTGTCGAGTTCTAGCAAACATTGTTTGAACTAGGATCTTGTCACCGATAACCTTCTTTAAGCATAAAACATGGAAAACTAGGTGTACTCAAGAAGATGAAGGAAGCTCTAATTTGCATGCCATAGTACCAATCTTTTGCAACATCTTGTAAGGACCATAGTACTTAGGTGATAATTTATTATCCTTCTTACCTTGCTTGAGGGGCATTTGTTTCTATGGTTGTAGCTGTAAAAATACCCAGTCGCCTATATCAAAACTTCTTTCATTGCAATGATGATCTACCTGTTGTTTCATTTGATTTTGCGCTAGAGTGAGGTTATCCTTTAAGAGTTGGAGAACTTGTTGATGCTCGATGTAATCTTCCACTGCTTGAACCTTAGAATTTTCTCTTAAAGATGATGTGATGGATGATGGATGATAACCATACAGTGCCATAAATGGGTTCATTTTTGTTGCAATATGCAAGGAAGTGTTATACCACCATTCAGCTAGAGGTAACCACTTGAAGCATTGTGTTAGTTTATCAGATACAAAGCAACGAAGATATCCTTCCAACCATTTGTTCACTATCTTAGTTTCGCTTTAGATTGATAATGATAGGATGAGCTATGAGCTAATTGAGTACCAAGACAAGAAAATAATTTCGTCCAAAAATTTTCAGTGGAAATGGGGATCTCTATCACTTACAATAATCTTTGGGTTTCCATGTAGCTTTTGAATTGTTTCCATAAATGCAGTAGCAACTATGTTGGCTTTAAAAGGATGAGATAATGCACAAAAGTGTGTATACTTGGTAAGTCTATTAATAACCACCATGATGACACTCTTTCCTTCATACTTGGGTAAGCATGTGATAAAATCCATTGGGACCTCCTCCCAACGTTGACTTGGAATGGTTAAAGGTTGTAACAGACCTGGGGTCTTAATTGTCTCAACTTTATTTTGTTGGCAAACCAAGCATTCTGCCACAAACTTATGAAAATCAGACCCAAAAAAATTCCTTCTTGACCCTGTGGTAAGTTTTTAAAAATCCCGAGTGCCCTCTTAAGGGGGAGGTGTGTTGGAGTTGGGAATTCTTACAAAGATATAAGCAATCATTGTACCATAATGAATCATTTTTCCAACTGAATGTATCATATGTACTGGGATCTTGCTGCAACTTTTGAATGAGTGTCCATACCTCTTCATCATTCTTCCATTCAATACATATTCCCTCATGGTTAGATTGATATTATGGCACTTCCCTGAACAATTTATAGTTCCTACATCTGCAACCATCACTTGACACTCTGATGCTAAGTATAGAAAGCAATTCAAATCCTTGGTTATCTTACAATGAATACAACTATGGGTACATCCTGAATCAATCAATACTATTACCTTCTTCTTCTTGATATATCCTTCTATCTTGAGAGGAGTGGTAATTCTTGCCAATGCATTACAAGATATGGCCAGATTCACTTATTTTTTTTCTAGGGTTGGTTCTTGGTCTATATCCTCCCCTTTTGATGTTTATTGTTACTTTTCTTCCTCCTCTTTGCAATCTACGTAGAATAATTTCTTCTCAGCACATTTATGACCTTTAGTGTATTTGCCATCACAATTGTAACAAAGCCCTTTTGCTCTTTTTTCCTCCAATTATTGTGGTGTCAACTTTGTAGGTTGTGGAATGCTAGGAGCAACAACACTTCCATCTTTATAGTTGTAAGTGGTAGACTTCCATGCTGCCATAATTTTGCTTTCAACTTTTCTTGCCACCTTAAATGCCTTCTCTAATGAATCAGGGTCCCAAAGATGAACCTCATGTTATATGTTATCCTTTAAAGTCCCTATGGAGACATCAATCGTATGCCGCCATTGAAACCTTTTGTTTGAGATTTATCAATTGGCTAAAAAAGGTGTTGCTCTTGTATCTTCATAATGTGCTATCATTTCCTTTGTAAAAATTGACCAAGTGACAAGCAGTTTACGAGAACAAAGCCATCGATACCATACAAATTGATTGGGTTCTAAATATAAAGATGCAATGTGTACCTTTTGTGTGTTGCACATCATGGAGATCAAAATACTGCTCCATCTGTAGTATTCATGTTACTGGATCCTTGCCATCAAACTTCGTCATATCGATCATTGTAATGTGGTGGTTCTTAAACCCAACATTTGAGTCTCTAAAATCATAATTCATATTACTTTCATCCTCATCATGATTTTCATGCATTACCTTATCACCACTGGGAAGTCTTTCTTTTAGCAACTCTGACAAAACTTCCTTCAATCCTTCTATCTTAACATTCATCATTGCTTCCATGTTTGCTTTTAAACCATCATCCAAAACTCCCATGTCCCTTTTTATACCATCTATCTTAACATTCATCATGGCTTCCAATTCATTTTTTGTTACTTTTTGCGAGCGTGAAAGTTATTGCACTTGGTCTCGTAATTTTGATATATCATGTTGCATTTCTTCCTCTTCTTCATGCGTCATGGAAGAGCTTTCTAGTTGCTTACTAGGTGTGTCTATTTTTTTGTTTCGAGGCATTTTGGAATCAAATGATATTTATGCTTCACTGTGCCCTTTGAATCACTTCAAACTAGTTTTTCAAACAAAAATTATGAAAAATAAAAAAAATAAATAAAAA
>APFE030795012.1:108762-139409 GCA_000404065.3 Pinus taeda
CTTTTTTCTTGATTTTTAGGAGCTCGATATTGAAATTGTTGTACCTATGTAATTTCGGATCTCAAAGCTCTGAAATTTCGTCATGTGGTAGCACTCTGAGTCTTCTTTCCAAACCCACAAGTCAGACCGAGATTGGATTCCTCAAGAAAGAGTTATGTTAGTTCTCCCACGATGTCTTAATTATACACTAGTTCAGTACAACGATCTTGTACGGAGTGTCACGTGTCACTATTTCAACCTTCGGCCCTGAAAATGATACACAAAAACTAGTATGTGTGCTTTCAGTCGCTTTTTATGAAATTCAAATTCGATGCTCGAAGAGAAAGTTATGACAATTTTCCCTAGGTCTCCTGTTTGAGATGGAATTTTGGAGCCTGCAAAAACCCTAAGTTCCTTGGATCATATCTCTGAAAATATAGCGAACCAAGATCCGAAATTCGTCCACAAAGTTCAACAATATTTCAACTCCACATGGTTTCAATTTCAGCTTCTGAAGCCCTGTAGAAAAAGAGTTATTGTGAAAATGCCAACATGACTTGTTTGAAGAAGCGAAACTCTAGAATCCAAAGCTCAGATACCAAATGTTATGCAACTAGCTCACAAAAAGAAAGATTGATGACTTAAAATTATCCTCTTCGAGGGGGAAACCTCCTTTACATTACCTAAATGAACAATTCTTGGATGATACAAATGATAAGACCTCCTTGGTATATATAGGACTTTAAGGGGTCACAATATAATCAGAGCCAACATAACAATAATAATGTAAGGGCACAACAATAACAATAGTGGGCTTCTATGGGGCACAACAATAAGAACATGGGGGATACATGGGCACAACAATAACAATAGGGGGCTACATTAACAATAACAATAAGGAGAATATACTAGTATTATAGGGACTTGATAGCTATTGCTTGGCCTTTCAAGATTAAGCCAATGGAGAAAGAGTTTTAAAACTATAAAGCAACATATTCCAAAGTTTGTTGCAAAGGGTATTTGGAAGTCTCAGGGTTTGTCAATGTTGGAAGACAAGAAGTTTTTGAAAATCCCTAGGGTTTGTGTATAAAACCCTAGAGCTAGACCTAAATCAATGTTTCCGCAGAAAGAAGAAATCCTAAGTCATGCAAGGAAGCAAGGAAAGCAAGTTGCTAATGAATGGGGACAATGAGTTTGTAGAAGGAAGATTCATGCAAGATAAGGACCAAAGGGAGCTGACAATCCCCTTCAATCCTCAAAAGATAAGTATTTTATCTCTCTTCCTTGTTTATTATTATGTTACTATTAGTTAGCCTCATGTCTTTGTTTCTTTTGTTGGGTCATAATTGTTTCTTAAATGGCCTCCCAATGAGGATTGTAGCTACATCGTGAAGGCTACTAAGGCTTTGGCAACAGGTGGAAGTATTGGAAGAATGAAGCAAAATTTGTGGCAAGAGGATTCTCCTTGGGTCAATGATTTTTGGGGGGAGAAATTGTACTGACATTTATAATCGTACTTGAAGACTAAAAGAGCTCCTAATTCAGAGGAAACGAGCCAACCAACAATTTTAAAGGATGATATTATACAAAGATTTGTGGAAAGTCAGTGATGAATTTAAGATGGATTTACAAGATCAAGTTGGCAACATAGAAAAGTACAAAGTGAGGATTCTCCTAGGAAGAGGGAGAGGACTATGAGAATACATCCGCTCTAGTTGAAGTTTGTTTAGCAAGTTAAGAAGCTGGGTAGCTTCAAGATTGTTTGATCAAGTACAATCGTGATGATCAATGCACATGGTACCAATACATATGGGTCATGGTACAAAAGGGAGCAATGAGGCTCCAGTTTATATTTATGGTTGAGCAGGTTGCTAGCATTTATCACAAAGCCTTTGTCCCAAAATGAAGTTTGTATTCTTCATGGACAAGCTTGGAGTGATTGAGAATGCTTCCCTCAATTTGAGGGAGTGTCGATGTTGTAGCATCAAGGGGCAAATATTCTCCCTCGGTCAAGGGTATTGACCGGAAGCCATGTAATGTGGATAGGGAGATTGGCCCAGTCAGCATCAAGCCCTCAGTGCTCCCCCAGTCAAGGGTCACCTGACCATATTGCTAAGGGTTACTTGGCTAGAGGGTTGAGTGAGCACCTCAAAGAAACGGATAAGTATTTTTACCATTCAATGACATGCGATGACATGTGGGAATGGTATATGGGCCTAGTGTTTCACCATGGATCAGGGGGTACCTAACATAATCTAAGTGACGACTTGGTAGATTGGTGATCCAAGGACTAGTCTTGCGTCAAGGGGTACCTCACTAGCCAAAGCGTATTCGGATTATGGATGACAAGATCCCTTACAAAGGATATGTGACTAATGGATAACTAGATCCTTTACATGATGTTGATTCGAGATGTTTTCCACATGCAGTCAATGGATTCATCAACATAGTTGAGCTCATTCAACCTTTTTCTTAGGACAGAGAAATGTTAATTCAACAAGAGAACATTCGGGAAAGTCATTATGAATACCTCCCTCGCTAAGAGGGAGTGTTGAATTTTTATAGCTATCATCGGTATTCTTCATATACAAATCGGCCCTACAAAGAAAAATCGAAAGGAAGAATATTTGAAATTCAAAATTAAATTTACTTTTCCTTCAAAAGACAATTCATCTCCTCCACAAGTTCAAGTTGGCTTAGCCCAATAATCACACCATTTGGGCCACCTTCCATCACTATAAAAAGGACATTCGTCCTCCTCCATTGGGCATAATTCGGATCACAACAAGGATGAATTTGAGGCATGGCATGAGGCAAAAAAGGACGAATTATGAGGCAAAATAAGAGGACTGTGATTCTAGGCAGCAAGATGAGTTTCTAGGCAACAAACCGAAGTTCTAAGCAAGAGGCAGAAATTTCAAGAGGACAAAGTTATCTTTGTGTGATCAGGTTTGACCTAGGTTTGGTTACTAGTCAGTTTGTCTTTATTTTTAGTTGGAAAGATCAGATTGTATCTCTCATTGAATTGAATAATTTCTCTCAGAAAAGATTGTTGGGTTTTTCCTTGGTTAGGGTTTTCCCAAGGTAAACTCTATGTCTCTTGTGTTTTGGCTGTCTCTTCATGATTCTACTATCATTATTGTTTTTGTTGTTGAAGATTTTCTTTGTATACTTACTTAATAAAGAATATCACCCAAGATAAATTAATCGATAAATCACTGGAAGTAATTATCAGTCTAGGAAATCATGAAAAATCAACACTTATGACAACAAATTTTCATTGAGAACTGTAAAAATAATCACTAAGAGACACTATTGTCTCTTCTATTGGCTCCACTTCAATAACATGTTTGAAGAAAAAAGAAAAAACTAGGGCATTAGTTGCTAGAGGATTCATAAGGACTCCTAAGGAAATCACCTCTTTTAATTGGACAGATGAGACAGGACTATTTAAAATGTAGTGTACCAAGGGGATTTTTTCCCTTAGGATTCTATGTTTGCCTAGGGTTTCCAATATTTCAACAACAAAGCACATTTATTCATCCACATAATAGTGGGCATCTATGTAATGCACAAATATAAAGATCTTCAATAGTTATATAATGCTTCAGCAACTTCAATAAGCTAGGGTTGGCTACCCAACGCACAATAGATTCATCCAACCAGTAATACATCGTGTACGTTTCAAAGCACTTCAACAACTAACAAAGTCTATTGTTCCAAATTATTGATAGTAATATGATTCCATAGTAAAACCCTAATAAGTTAGGGTTGGTTGCCCACACAAAATAATAAACTAAAATAAAGAGAAAGAAAGAACAAAAAAAAGATCAATTCCACTCAAAAAACCACCAGTATACTTTTGAGTGTGATGACAAAATTCAGTAGATAAACCTTCTAACTGTAACTAGCTCAATATTGTGGCCACTATATTAGTGTCTAACTATTGTTATTTGTTTTGTTGCCCTTGCTACGCTGGAGAAACCTCTTGCATTGGTTCGATTGTTAGTGTCAGTGGTTTGATGGCATTCACTTTAATTGTGGAACCTTGTTTGGTCAATGCCACCTCCCCAAATGTTTTTGTTGTAGACAGTCACCCACTAAATCATGCAATGGTTAGCTCGTGGTTTCCTTATCCCCTTCACAACCGCAGAAGGTCGCTATGATTGTCTCGCAAGTTTTGTTGGGAAGAGCCATAGCTACATATTTTCGTTCCACATTGTACCGTTTGCAAGATAACTGTGAAGGAGACTCATTGTCTAACCTTCCTTAAACCCTCACATACGCTGCAGCTGGGAATAACTTTGTTCTTTACGGGGCTGCTACGGGATAGATCACACTTTTGACATCATTAGTGGTTGGAAATGTTGGTAAACACTTGCAAATAGTACTGGTTTGGGTTTTGTAGCCAAAGAAGCCCTTGTTTCCCAAAAAGCTCGTGATTGTCAGATTTCTTCATAGGAGACCTTTGTTGCTCAATAGCATGTTCATGGAAATTCCCTCCTCTACTAAACATAACAAACTTGAATTGCACATAAAGGATATGTTGTACCAGAATAGAGAAAAGAGGTGTCTAGGTGGGGTGGGATCAAATCCACCGAAACTAGGCATTTTATCATTGATGAAGCTGGTAAATACATGAACACTCAAAGAGTTGAACACTCGAAGAGTCATATCTCTACCGAGAAATTACAAGACTTAGAAGAACAACACGATCTCCACTGAGATAGACTGTTGTGGCATATCCTTGCATAGAAGGATTTGATGGTCCCGTGCAAGGGTATCACAATCCTTATAATTATTATGTGACATAAAGAAAGTAAAATGTCAGGAATCATTGCTTTTGGGTAACATAAAAAAGACATTCGCGTAGAGATTCACAGACATATCTAGTACTAAGTGCTGATGTGTACAAAATGGAGATTCTTTTACGAAGAACCCATGAAAGAAACGTCTAACACCATTGTCGGTTAGAAAGACTTTACAGTACAAAAAATGACACTTGTGGATGAGTATAATAACTATGTCGGAAATGATCTATGAGATGTGTGGAAAAGAATTGAACCGTAACTTCCTTTTCAGATTCCCAAATCTGATTTTCATGATCTTCTCATCGTTGAAGAAAGTTAACTTCTTCAAAAGGATTATTGTCCAGATCTGATTGTTGGTGAAAGTCATGCTATTCCATTCTGGTTCCATTAGTACTTGAGACAGTTGTCTTGCACAAATCCTTTGGCTTACAAACCAATGAGTATGACCGCATCTCCTCATTGCATTTAGGAAAGCAATATCTTCTATTTCAATGAGATCTTTAAGACTTTATATAAAACCCTAGTATGGAATGAGCCAAGTGCAGAGAAACCATCAATCTTTAATCGGGTGAACTGATAGGGCATTGTAAGGATGGCACTGAGTCCGTATATTTTCCACCAATCTTCAAACCAATTAGGGAAAAGATATTCTTGATTCATTCTTTTTGTTGGCCAATCTTCATAGCTAAAGTCAAATTGGAGATGATAGAAGAAATTGGATGAGATATTTTCTAAATTCATCATCTAGAAGAAGGCAGACTTTTGTCTTTCTAGATCAAAATCAGTCCTTCTAAACGGATTGTTGAACTGTTTAATTGTGAGTCTGCAATTTCCAATTCTGTTATCATCTTCATAATAAATTTCATAAGAAATATTTCCAATATGAGCCAAATAATCAAGTTCTTGAATGGCCAGATCATTTTCAACTTCTTGGTCTTCCCAAGTCCAAAGATTGGGAATACCTTATTTCTTTTACTGGGTACCATTCATCATCATGATCAAATAGCATGGTACGACTAATATTGTTATATCTGACCCATCCGTGAGTGCTTTCTATTTCAACACAATCTTCGACTCTTCTTATGAAATTGCACGATAAAGAATGGATAGAATGATTTTCCAAAAATTCTCTGGATAGCATGTCAGCAAAAGAATTCTTGTGGCCAGGGATGAATTCAATTTCAAAATTATATTGACTATGTCATCATCCATCTTACCATTGCAGCATCTTCAAAATCACATTTCTGGATGGCGAATTTTGATGCCAAACAATCAGTTTTTACTAAAAACTATGTATAGATGACAAAGTCTTTGAAGTTTTCAATTCCCAGACAGACTGCTCTGAGTTCTTTTTTGAGGCTCGCTCAGTTTGTCTGAGTTGTAGACCATAATCCAGAACCATATTGGCAGATTTCTGGTGGTTCTTTCCTTTTTTTCTGGATTTTCTTGGCAAAGAACAGCTCCCCATCCAATATTACTAGCATCTGTCATGATTACCTTTTTCCAGCTTTCTTGTATTGGGCTTAAAGGTTGAATTCTGCGGATTCTTTCTTTGATCCTTTGAACAACTTTAGTGCATTCTTCACTCCATGGTATAGGTTCTTTCTATAACCTTTGATTCAGAAGTTTACTTTCTTGGGCAGAACGCAGAAGAAATTTAGATACATAATTAAGGCTTCCTAGAAACCTTTGCAGCTGTGTTTTATCTAAAATTTCATCAGGAAAATTATCAATAAAATCCAGACTCCTCTAGATTACCTGGTAAGAGCCAAACTGTATATTGTATCCCAGAAAGTCTATCATTGTTTTGAATAACTTCATCTTTGATTCAGAAAGAACTATTCCTTTTTCTTTTACTCTTTAGAGGAACATTTTCAAATGCTTGATATGAGCATGAATATCTTCTGAATGAATTAAAATATCATCAATGTATTTTTTAAGAAAATCTTCCATACCTTCAAAGGTTTCATCCATGATGCGCTAAAAGGTCAAAGGGGCATTTATCAATCCAAAAGGCATTTTGTTCCATTCAAAATGGCCTTTTGGTACTGAAAACGCAGTCTTCCATTTGTCTAATTCTTTGATCCCTACCTGCCAAAATCCTGATTTTAGGTCAAATAAAGAAAAATCTTTGATTTAGAGATCTTTGCCAAGATAGTAGATGGTTTTGGAAGAGGATAGGCATCATAGTCAGGTAAATTATTCAGAGGTTTATAATTTACTACTAGCCTGGGTTTTCCTCTGGCTACTTCAGCATGCTTGTTAACATAGAATGCAAAGCAAGCTATTGGACTCTTACTTTTCCTGATTAAACCTTTCTGTAAGAGTTATTTGATCTCCTTTTTGCAGAGGGTTAACTGCTCCTAATTCATTGGAATAGCCTTTGATCTTCTGAGTTTTCCATTAAAATCTTTTTTCAGTGGTAGCTCTACTTCATGCTTATGTACATTCCAGAAGGCATTTGGATCCTTTGAGCAACATTCCAAAAACTTACTCTTGAGATTTATTATTTCTTTATCAAATTTTCCCTGTTCAATATTTTCATCTATCCTGAGGATTTCTTTCTTCTTTTCCATCTTTGCCAGCAAATTTTCTAGCCTTTCAATTCATTTTATCCTATTAGGTGAACTTGAATTTATGAAAGGAAAAAACAATTCTATACCTTATAATTCCAGAAAATAGCCAAATCTCTTTGTTTGTTGGTCAAACTTTGCTCCATGTTTCTGGAAGTTTTGAAAGAAAGGTGTTCCCAAGTACATTGCACAATCCATACCTGTGACAATTGGACAAAAAACTTTGACTCCAATGGATTCTGTAAGAAAGATATCCACTGATACTTCTGAAGTCGTTTTGATATGTCCGCTAGCTGTTGTGACTTTTGGACAACTTGTAGGTCTCAGGAGATGAGATTCTACAACTGAATTATTTACAATATTAAGCCTGGAACCAGTATCCATGAGAACTTTCCAGTATTCAAATCAGGTACCAATTCTGACTTTGAGCTTAATGCAATACATCACATTTTCAGTAATTTGATTGCATCCTAAACCACTTCGATCTTCTTCTGTTTCTTCATTAGAATCATGCTCATGAATTTCAACTCCTTTGAAAGGTTTCTGATGATAAATATAATTATGTGTCTAGGCTGAGAAAACCGGTTGCGTTGAACTGGATCCTTGTTCATTTCCGGCTTTCATTCTTCTGAGTTGACAGTCTTGATAACTCTCAATACAAAGCCTCCGGTTCTCCTTTACTGTCATTCTTAGTTCCTTTATCGCTTTATGGATGCTAGGCAAGGTTTGTGGTAGATCTTCACCAAAATCTTCTTGCCTGAATTGTCTCGTCAAAGCTTCTACTGAGAAAAGAGAGGCTGGTGGCACATATCCTCGGTTATGATTATAGTGCTTTACGGTTTTTGAATTTAACTTATTTACTAGCAATTCTTTATACATTTCTTTCAACTGGGGATCTGTGGCTACCATCATTTGTACGAACGGATTTCTTGTTTGTTCTTCTATCTCTGGTTGTTTCATCATATTTAGAGAATGCCACTGGCAGACATCTAGATCACTGCAATCACAATTATCTTTGAAACATTCCACACAATGGGGATCATTACAGTATTCATCCTCAGAATCAGAAGTGTTAGAATCAGAGTTTAATCTATTTACATAATCTGATTCTTCTTCACAGCTATCAGGCAAATTCAAATAATTTACCTTCCCAGATTTATTTCCGTAGAAGATCATCTTCTTATTTTTCTCTGGTTTATCTTTCTTCCTGTCTTTTTGTAAGTCTGGACAGTTTGGGGAAATCTGTCCTTTCTTGTTACAATGGTAGCATTTGACTTCTTTCTTTCTGGAGTATAGCTGTGTCTTTTTGTAGTCCTTAGGTTTTTTCTGATGGATAATTTTTTTGCCAGTAAAATTCTTTGAAGAGTGCTTCTTTTCCTTGTAAGCACTTTGTTTCCTCCCCTCTGAATTTTTGGGGGCAGAAAGATGCCATTGTTTGCATAATTGTTGATAGCCATGGGGCTTTCTCGGATTTGTGGCTGCTCTAGCAATCTTCATTTGTGAGCAGAGTTCCACAATTATTGCCTTCACTGCCTGCCTGGTAACGCCGAATTTGTAGTCACCGATTTTTCCAGGCAATTTGGTGACTATGGCTTGTGAAACCCATAATGGTAAAGAAGAGATGAATATTTCTTTCCATTTTGGTTCAAGAATGAGTTTGCAACCTGTGTAGGAACTCATTAAAATATTCATCAAAATGCTGCATATTATGGAGTTTCATAGCAACCAAAGTAATAGCAGTTAAATCATTGTTAATCTGTGGAAACCCAATGAAATTTACAGTGATGCCATAAAGTAAACAACCAATCATATTGTTTACGGGGAGTGATTTTGTAGGGTCCATGTACACACTTCCATCTACATTCAGAACTTGTGAATTTTCCCATGTAGTTAACAGAGCGGGATCTTTCAATGTCTCGGCTTTTAACCATGAGTCTAAAGATCCTTCAAACCCACCAATAATTCTTTTGGTAGAATTAATGGGTCCAATGTCATCAGCCAAATAGGTTCTATAACAAACAAGCATAGAATGCATGACTGACAAAACTTCTGCCTCAGTGCAATTATCTATATTCCACGAATGTGGAGGATGTAGACCAATCTTTATGAGATTCAGATTTCATCAAATCTCTTTTGTCTGGGGCAGGACTCCAGGTGGAGTTCCAGGTAGATCTAGATGTGGTTGCATGGAAGGTTCTTCATCATCTATCTCTATCTTATGCACCCTGGTATCTTCTTTCTCTTCTTCATCATACCACTGCTTTCTCCCTATTTCTTCATATTTTACATTTTCCTCCTCTGCTTTCTTCATCTTGATCCATTCTGATAAGGAAGAACTGGTTGATGTAGGAAGTTATGGGATTTAATTTTAGATGTCTGAAATAACTTGGGGCAACAAAAAGACTGTAAGGATAAGAGGTTCCTGGTTTGGGAAACTCTATTCTACAGGTTGCTTTATAAGACTTGATACTGAACCTGAGATAGTGTAGGGCATCTGTGAAGAAGGTTCGCTAAACAAAGTAGTAGATTTGTAAGAGTCTGATGAAGGCTTCTTTTTCAATAATTCAACAGAATTGGAAACATTCAGAACTTCTTTTTTAATAACATCAAGCCTGGAATTCACTCTAACGATTTCTTTTCCATGAACTATAGCTGCATCAACTATCTTTTTTCTTGTGGATATTCTGAGCTTATCCAAACTTTCAGCTATATGTTTATCATTTTCTGCTAAAGTCTTGACATTAATATTCAAACAAACCAAAGCATAATCCTGCTTTTGCAACATTCTATTCATTAAGTCTTTCAGAATGTTATTCATCTCTTCTATGGATTTATGTCGGTTTCTCAGATATTTTTCCAAACTGGAAAGAGCAAGATTAGTCCAGTTTGTGGCAAGCACAGAGTCTTTCACCGAGTCTTCTGTCTGGATTGGGAAAAGTTTGAAGATTTTCCCATCATTTTTTCTGATAACAAAATTTTTCCAAGGTGGAAAATCATTGTCAGTTTCATAGATCTGTCCGTCAAAGAGTTCCCATTTATGTTTTGCAGGGGAACCAGATCTAATCATGTTTACCTGCAAGCAACTGCAGATATCTCTTATTAATTTTTCTCCTTTTGTCCTTATGGCCTGCAAATCTTTGGGCAGGTTAGGTTTGGACAACATGCCTTGTATTTTTGGAGAAAATTCTAGAGTGACAAGAGAAGATGGAATAGTAACCAGATTGGATTCCATCTTTTCTGCTACAAAATTATCAACATTTAGAATTCTCTTCTACCTAGCTTGATTTAAGAAATTTTTTCTCAAGGATTCCTCTATCTGATTAGAGGAAGGATAATACCACTCATAAAAGGAAATCCATTGATTGTTGGATTTCATCCATTTTTTCCATTCCTCATTTTTCTCACTGTTGAAATTTTTCCTTTCTTCTTTAGGCAGCAGTCTGAGTTCTTCAACATATCAGTTTTCAAATTTATGAGTGAAAATGTCCCAATTAAACATTTTCTTCTTCCATTGATTGTCAGGATCATATGGACTAATTCCTTTATAGATTTTCAGAAAAGCAGAAATTTCATTGTCTGAGGGAATTTCCACATGCCTTGGAATTTTTTCTATATAATGGAATTTTTGATCCATCTGTGAATCCTAAACCCTAATAGCTGTTTTTTTGTGTTGACTGAATAATTGTTGTAAGGACTGTGATACCCTTGCATGAGACCATCAAATCCTTCTTTTCCGGACGATTTACTTGATTTCCTTCCACGGATGATCAATCTGAAGGGATCTTTACTTTTGAGTCATGGAGTTCACGAGGGGGAGTTTTCCCCATGGAATCGGCTATTTAAAGAAGGAGAATGCCCAGGTATTAGGCATTCGGGTAACATAAAAATGACATCCATGCAGAGATTCACAGACATATCTAGTACTAAGTGCTGGTGTGTACAAAATGGAGATTCTTTTACGAAGAACCCATGAAAGAAATGTCTAACACCATTGTCAGTTAGAAAGACTTTACAGTACAAATAATGACACTTGTGGATGAGTATAATAACTATGTTGGAAATGATCTATGAGATGTGTGGAAAAGAATTGAACCGTAACTTCCTTTTCAGATTCCCAAATCTGATTTTCATGATCTTCTCATGGTTGAAGAAAGTTAACTTCTTCAAAAGGATTATTGTCCGGATCTGATTATTGGTGAAAGTCATGGTATTCCATTCTGGTTCCATCAGTACTTGAGACAAGTTGTCCTGCACAAATCCTTTGGCTTACAAACCAATGAGTATGACTGCATCTCCTCATTACATTTAGGAAAGCAATATCTTATATTTCAATGAGATCTTTAAGACTTTCATACAAAACCCTAGTATGGAGTGAGTCGGGTGCAGAGAAACCATCAATATTTAATTGGGTGAATTGATAGGGCATTGTAAGGATGGCATTGAGTCCGTATATTTTCCACCAATCTTCAAACCAATTAGGGAAAGGATCTTCTTGATTCATTCTTTCTGTTGGCCAATCTTCATAGCTAAAGTCAAAATGGAGATGATAGAAGAAATTGGATGAGATATTTCTAAATTCATCATCTAGAAGAAGGCAGACTCTTGTCTTTCTGGATCAAAATTAGTCCTTCTAAAAGGATTGTTGAACCATTTAATTGTGAGTCTGCAATTTCCAATTATGTTATCATCTTCATAATAAATTTCATAAGAAATATTTCCAATATGAGCCAAATAATCAAGTTCTTGAATGGCCAGATCATTTTCAACTTCTTGATCTTCCCAAGTCCAAAGATTGGGAATACCTTATTTCTTTTACTGGGTACCATTCATCATCATGATCAAATAGCATGGTACGACTAATATTGTTATATCTGACCCATCCGTGAGTGCTTTCTATTTCAACACAATCTTCGACTCTTCTTATGAAATTGCACGATAAAGAATGGATAGAATTATTTTCCAAAAATTCTCTGGATAGCATGTCAGCAAAAGAATTCTTGTGGCCAGGGATGAATTCAATTTCAAAATTATATTGACTGGGTCATCATCCATCTTACCATTGCAGCATCTTCAAAATCACATTTCTGGATGGCGAATTTTAATGCCCGACAATCGGTTTTTACTAAAAATTTGTATAGATGACAAAGTCTTTGAAGTTTTCAATTCCCAGACAGACTGCTCTGAGTTCTTTTTTGAGGCTCGCTCAATTAGTCTGAGTTGTAGACCATAATCCAGAAGCATATTGGCAGATTTCTAGTGGTTCTTTCCTTTTTTTCTGGATTTCTTGGCAAAGAACAGCTCCCCATCCAATATTACTAGCATCTGTCATGATTACCTTTTTCCAGCTTTCTTGTATTGGGCTTAAAGGTTGAATTTTGTGGATTCTTTCTTTGATCCTTTGAACAACTTTAGTGCATTCTTCACTCCATGGTATAGGTTCTTTCTATAACCTTTGATTCAGAAGTTTACTTTCTTGGGCAGAATGCAGACGAAATTTAGATACATAATTAAGGCTTCCTAGAAACCTTTGCAGCTGTGTTTTATCTAAAATTTCATCAGGAAAATTATCAATAAAATCCAGACTCCTCTAGATTACCTGGTAAGAGCTAAACTGTATATTGTATCCCAGAAAGTCTATCATTGTTTTGAATAACTTCATCTTTGATTCAGAAAGAACTATTCCTTTTGCTTTTACTCTCTGGAGGAACATCTTCAGATGCTTGATATTAGCAGGAATATCTTCTGAATGAATTAAAATATCATCAATGTATTTTTTAAGAAAATTTTCCATACCTTCAAAGGTTCATCCATGATGCGCTGAAAGGCCGAAGGGGCATTTATCAATCCAAAAGGCATTATGTTCCATTCAAAATGGCCTTCTGGTACTCAAAAAGTAGTCTTCCATTTGTCTGATTCTTTGATCCCTACCTGCCAAAATCCTGATTTTAGGTCAAATTTAGAAAAAATCTTTGATTTAGAGATCTGTGCCAAGATAGTAGATGGTTTTGGAAGAGGATAGGCATCATAGTCAAGTAAATTATTCAGAGGTTTATTATTTACTACTAGCCTGGGTTTTCCTCTGGCAACCTCAGCATGCTTGTTAACATAGAATGCAAAGCAAGCTATTGGACTCTTACTTTTCCTGATTAAACCTTTCTGTAAGAGTTCTTTGATCTCCTTTTTGCAGAGGGTTAACTGCTCCTGATTCATTGGAATAACCTTTGATCTTCTGAGTTTTCAATTAAAATCTTTTTTCAACTGTAGCTCTACTTCATGCTTATGTACATGACAGAAGGCATTTGGATCCTCTGAGCAACATTCCAAAACCTACTCCTGAGATTTATTATTTCTTTATCAAATTTTCCCTGTTCAATTTTTCATCTATCTTGAGGATTTCTTTCTTCTTTTCCATCTTTGCCAGCAATTTTCTAACCTTTCAATTCGTTTTATCCTATTAGGTGAACTTGAATTTATGAAAGGAAAAAACAATTCTTTACCTTCTAATTCCAGAAAATAGCCAAATTTATAGTCACTGATTTTTCCAGGCAATTTGGTGACTAGCCAGAGTGGGATCACCTCCACTAAAATTAATCAAGAAGGGATCTTAAAACCCTCAGAGCTTTAGGCTCAAGAAAATAGAAACAATTCAATTCCAAATCGATGATGACAAAATGATTCCAACTCTCCTTTATTTATAGATTCCTCATGGAGCCCTTTCTTCCTTAATCTAATGTGAGGGGTTCATGAGCAACCCCCAAATTATTCTATTTGCCCCAGCTACCCCAAAATTCACCCAAACATTGGATAATGGGTTTCCCCATTTGTCAATGACTATACCCTACAAGGTTGGGTAGGTTGATTCATCCTCCCTTGTGCAATTAATCCATAGGGGGCATTACATTCCCCCCTTCCTGACATTGTTTGACCTCAAGCAATTGCATGTTCAAGTGCAGCATAATTTTATTTTTCATCAAACTTATCACCCATACATCTTCTACATGGCTTTCATCACTCTTAATTTTATCTGTGCAATGTTTGCCAGCTTCATTGTCCCCCAAACCTACTACTAGTTCATGTTGATTTCTGCACCCCCTTGTTGACAACAATGCTTGAGATGTGCGTGTGTGGAAGCCCCCTTCCCCAGCTTCTCAAGCATGTGCTAGAACTTGTTCTTCATAAACTGGTTTTGTACTTCCACTAATATTCGATTATTCAAAATCACTTTCCTCATTGTCACTTCCCATAACTCCTGAAGTTCTTGGGCATGATCAGTCCCCATCTCTTGAATGATTGGAATTTGCTTTCATGTAAAATAATGAAAATGAAGTTGTATCAAATAGAGTGTTGTCATTTGGAAGGTTGCACCATATTAATGCTTTTGGTGCATTATTTGATGGGAGATCATTCAAATCATAGTTTTGGGCGTGGATTGTTACCTCAGGAATTTTCGAACCCTTAATCCCTTCCTGTGACAAGATGTGAAATAGTGCAGCCTTCAATGTTCTAGGAATCAAACCAAGGCGCCCTACTTGATTTCCCTCATTATCAACCATCTTACTAAGTATTTGCATTTCCTTGTTTTGCTTTGGACAAAAACCAACACCCATTACAACTTGCCTCAAAATCTTTGGCCATGTAAGGGAATTCAAGAACCATGTCCAATCAAAGCTTCAACGTTTTACAACTTGGGTTAATCTCAAAAAGCCCTGATACCACTGCAATGTCCCAAATCCATTGTTTGATTTATTTCATCATTGATGGCATGGCCCATATTACTTTCACGAGGACAAATATGTTTTTATACCTCATCACTTGTGTGCCTCTTACCCTCTAATTCAAATGTCTGATCAATGCAAACATTTTCATGAATTGTCAAATCTATAGCAACCTCTCCATTACATGGAATTTTCATGCTATCTTTCACACCTTTTGGATTTTCCTCCTGAGATGTTAAATCCCTTCTATTAAACTCTTTCAATTTTGCAAGAGTTTTTGCATGTTGCTCTTTTGTTCTCTCTTCTTTATGAGTAGATGCCTCAATGTTACCATCTGCTTTTGGAGTCAACAAAGATGTTACCTACTTTCATATGTTTTTCATTAACGGCCAACAAACTAGAAACTCCAAATTGAACAAAAGGAAAATACTCCCCTCTTTGACCAATAGTCATTTGAGGCAACGCCTGAAGCATGCCAAATGGCTTGGTTACATGTTGAGATGTAGTGACTAGAGATTGATTTATCAATTGTTGGTTTTGCTACATTTGAGTAGCTATAGTTTGCCTTTTTTCCCCAAGCCAGCTTTTGTCAATCCTCCATTGAAACCTTCCCTAAAGATCTTGGTCAATGACATCAACCCAACTGCTCACAGGTTGGTACGGTGAGTGAGCTTTGATACCATTGTAGTGTCCCAAGGGGATTTTTTCCCTTAGGGTTCTATGTTCGTCTAAGGTTTCCAATAATTCAACAACAAAGAACATTTATTCATTCACATAATAATGGACATCTATCTAGATAATGCACAAATATAAAGATCATCAATTGTAATATAATGCTTCAACAACTTCAATAAGCTAGGGCTAACAACCCAATGCACAATAGATTCCTCCAACCAATAATACACAATATAGTTCTAATAGCGCTTCAACTACTTAACAAATGTTAGCATTCTATATTGATAGTAATATGATTCTCCAATAAAACCCTGGTAAGTTAGGGCTAGCCGCCCACAAAAGCAGTAGATCGATTCCACTCAAAAAACCACCAATATACTTTTGCGTGTGATGCCAAAATTCAATAGATAAACCTTTTAACTGTAACTAGATCAATACTATGGCTACTAGATTAGTGTCTAACTATTGTTATCTATTTTGTTAGCTTGCTACGCTAGAGAAACCTCTTGTGATGGTTCGATTGTAGTGTGGATGGTATGACGACGTTCACTTTTATTATGGAATCTTGCATAGTCAATGCCACCTCCCCAAATGTTTCTGTTGTAGATAGTCACCCACTAAATCGTGTGAGGGGTAGGTCATGGCTTCCCTATCCCCTTCGCAATCATAGCAGGTCATTATGATTGTCATGCAAGTTTTCTAGAAAGAGTTGCAATTACGTATTTTCATTCCATGTTGTATCGCTTGCAATATAACTGCAAAGGAGACTCGTAAACTTCCTTTAAACCCTCGCATAGCAGTTGGGAATAGCTTTGTTCTTTACAGGGCCACTATAGGATAGATCACTCTTTTGATGTTGTCACTGGTTGGAAATGTCAGTAACCACTCGCAAACAATATTGGTTTGGCGTTCTATGGCCAAAGAAGACCTCGCTGTCTAGAAAGCTCGTGATGGTCAGATTTCTTGATAGGAGACATTCCCTGCTCAATAGGATGTTCAACGAAATTCTCTTCCCTACCAAACAAAAGATACAAAGCAAACTCGAATTGCTCCCAAAGGATACATTGTACCAGAACAAAGAAAAGAGGCGTCTAGCTTGGGTGGGATCAACTCAACTGAAACCAGACGGGATGAGCTAGGGTGGGATCAACTCAACTGAAACTAGACGGGATTAGCTAGGGTGGGATTGCCTCGGCCCTCAACCAAAACTAATCAAGAAGGGTCTTAAAACCCTTAGAGCCTAGGCTCAAGAAAACAGAGACAATTCAATTCCAAATCGATAATGAAAAAATGTTTCCAACTCTTCTTCATTTATAGATTCCTCATGGGGCTCTTTCATCCTTAATCTAATGTGAGTGGTTCATGTGCAACCCCGAATTTGGGCTTTTTGCCCTAGCTACCCCAAAAATTCACCCAATGTTACCCCAAACATTGGATAATGGATTCACCCCTTTATCAATGACTATAGACTACAGAGTTGGGTAGGCTAATTTGTCCTCCCTTAGGCAACTAATCCATAGGGGACATTACTTAAAACTTCTTGAATTGGTTCTTTTTGAACAACCTCTCGTATATGTGATGCTACAAGAGTCATAACTACTTCAGGAGAGACTAACTTAGTTGCTTGAATGATATAAATTGGGCTTTGCATAGTTTCTTGGAATGGCTCCCCTACTGGAATTAATTGACCTTATTTTCACTATTATGTCTGAATTTCATCAATAGTCTTTTGATCAGCAAACTTTTGCATCTAGTCAGATGATTCTTCAACATCAATTATTACTTCTCTTTCAAATTAATGCCTGGTTCTTGAAATTCGTCCTTTTAAAAGGAAGGTTCATCATGTTTCTATGTTTTCTCTGTAGGCTCAGATTGCTCTGTTTCCATATCTATCTCTTGTTGCTCCTCAAAATGTTGTTGCTCTTTATGATGTTCTAAATGATTGACTAAACTCTCAATGATCAATTTCTTGAACATCTTCCTCCTGAATAGATTGTTGTTGTGGTTCAAATTCATTTATGCCACCTATGAAAGAAATAACTATCCCTTCTGCCATCTGTAATTTTACAAGAGATACACCGGAAACCCTACTCCTCTGTCAAAGATGATAGAGATAGGTGTCTTGTCTGTAATCTTGTAATTTATGTCTATCTTCAACACACGTAAGACATGCTCTAAAAATAACTTGAACAAAGGAGTCATCTTTCCTAAAAACAAAATCAAATGATAGTTGTTGGTGGACATAATTCTTTGAATATTTTACTAATTTCAAATGAGCATTGACAATGTTTTCAGGATCATATTTTTAAAATGGAAGAGAATGCAACCAAACTTCTTCTAGATTGTTTGCTTCTACAACATGTCCTTTGTATTTCATTCCATGAACAATTGACATAAAAATTCAAAGAAGTTGTGGTCTACTTTTCCTATCAAGAATAGCCAATTCCATGAACAAATGTTTGGCTAGTTATTTCCTAACTACAAACGGCAAGAATATTTGGAATAAATCTTGGGAGAACATGGGGTCAAGCATCACATCAAAAAATCCTTAAATAGGAGAATTGTCCTACTGCAAACCAATCTACAATAAATTATAATTCAGACTGAATTTCTTTGCTAACCATAGGTTCAGATTTTCCAAAAAGAAACTCATAGAAGTAAAGCATGACATTATTGTAAATATCACATAAATGGTTTCTATAACAACTTTCCCAAAGAATAGAACAGAATCGTTGAATTGGTTGCTCACTGAGTGAGTAATTCCATCCCATAAATGGAAAAGGCATTGAGGCTATCACTATATCCATTAAATATGTTGACATGAAGAATCTTGGGCCAAACCCTAGTGAAGATACCTGTGAAAGTTTAATGGACTTAGATAAATTTTATAATGGAATATTTTCCCAGTTAGAACCCTTCATTATACCATGGATCAAGGGAACCCCTTGAAGTTTTAAATGCTCTGCATTGGGTTCCCCATAAAGCCTTGAAAGCATTTTGATAACAAATGTGTAGGGATTTTTGAAATGTGTAATTGGGTAGAGTTTAGTTGATTTGGCCTTAAAATGCTCTAAGTCATCTACCTATTTCTTAACACATCCAACTAAATCAATTTTCTTCTTTAACACATTCTTGTCAAAATCAACTAAATAATCCCTATTGAGAAAGAATTTAGGGGCACTGGGCTTATATAGAGATTGTAGAACTTTTGGTTTCCAAGAAGTTATGATATTGTTTGAATGGTTCACTACTGAACAAGTTTTAACATGAGCATGGGAAACTATCCAACTCACCATATCATAGTAAGGAAACATTGTTGGCTTGGTAGGAATTTTATGTAGCTCGGTCTTCTTTATAGCTTCAAATCTTTCAGATTTTGAAGAAGAATCCTCCTCTGAACCTTCTTCTGAGTTTTTCCATTCACTATTCTCAAAGAAAGCATACATTTCTTCCCACAACATTGTACTTGCATCTTCAGTTCAAAATGTCATATTAGAATAAAAGGTTGAGTTAGGTTTATTCTTGTTTGATAATTCTACCTCCACTTCCTTCAGCGTTATGTGGATATTCTCCATTGTTGAGAAATCTAAGGCATCAAGATTAAGTGATTTCTCTTCTATTAATAACTGCATGTAAATGCTTTTTACTTCTTAGATTAGTATCTTTTTCTTATATGATTATAGTGTTATTCTTCATCAAACATCTACCAATGCATAAACCATATAAAGAGACAAGAGACATAGAATATATGCTATCAACCATGGCCAAAACCTCTCCCACTTGAGAGGAAAACACAAACAAATTATTCTTCTTATAGAGACTTCAATTGACGAATACCAAGACCAAGACCCTTGACCTATTTGCCACTCCAAGACCAAGACACAAAGCTTCATCTTCTTCCTTGAGTCAACAATACTCAAACCCTTTGCTTCTTCTTTCTCGGTTATCCTACAAAATTTCAGCCCCTTGATTTAGGTCTGCAACTTTTGGTTTTAAATCATAAACACTAGCTCATATAGTTGACCAACATTGATCCTTGACTATCTTCACTTTAGAAGGAGACTTCTTCATGATAACTTAGCTTCCCTTTGACTTGTCCTTCTCCCAATTCGGTTACCTTGGATGATTGTAACCTTCTCGACGTTCCTGCAGTAGATGATATCTTCTCCTTCGCATGGGTGACAAAAGAACAACCCTAAAAACAGAGCCAAAACAAATCCAAAAATGATGCTGAGGACTTCACTCTTCTTCCTCTTCTCTTCGCTGATGATTAGGCTCTTTCCCAAGTGTTCTTTGTACTTCTTGATTTCAGACCTGCTTGACTGAAAATCTTTGCTCCAAATGAAATCTGAACTGCCCTATTTATAGTTGCTTCCCCATCAATTAGGCCGACTTGTTGGAGGGTGGCCGACTTGTTGGAGGGTGAGCCGACATGTCATTTTGTGAAGAACTTTTATTCCATCTTGTAGACGACTTGTAGGAGGTGTCTTTGCTTGGTCTTGGAGGGCCTTCTTATACATTTAATGACTCATACAAAAATGTAACATGCCCAAGAAGGGTCCTTCATACATGACATTGACTCAAATTGACTTTTATGAATAGATGACAAAACCTAAAGGCTCACAATGGGAACCTTAACTAAAATAAAATTCCTTGATCATGAAACCCATGATTCAAGTACTACAAAAATAATTCTATTTTCTTCTTTTCATCAATTACATAAAATCATAATTTACACATCATTATGAAGACCAAACCTAGTTACACTTTTCAAGATCCACAGCAAGCTTGGCAATTTTTGATTTCCCCTTTCTTCCCATTCTTCATTTGTAAAAACATAGCAGAATTTATTAAGGAAATATGTAAAATTAATAACCGAGACAAATATGAAAGCAAAAAATAGCCAACATGTTAACCAAATAAGATGATATCATTCAATCAATCAGTAATTCTATGAGAAATTGAGAAATTGAAATACAAAAAAAAAAAACACAACAAATGTCCAAAATGCTTAAACCCTTTCGATGCACGAAGGTTTAATTGCATTTTGTGAAAGATACGTAGAAAATCCTCTAAAATACGCTAATTATAGAGAAATTTAGCACCCAATGGAAAACATTAATGTCCATCACTCCTAAATTAAATGTTGAACTAACTGTAAATTCAGTGAAGAAAACCAAATGATCTAGATATTTGAGAGTCTGAGATGTTTTGCAAAGACATTATTTTTTTTGGAGGCAGATGCCGGATGCTTTATTAAAAACAAAATAAATAAATAAATCATTTATTTCCTTCAAGTTTTATTTTGAAAATTCCCGAAATTCGGGTGTCCAGGCATCTGAGCATAAATACTTAAGTGCAAAAAAATTTGAGCCTTATATCAGATACCTTGTATTCAAGGGAAATAAATAAAAGAATTTTATTAAAAGAAAAAAGATAACTAAAATTGAATTGCACTAAATAAAACTGGAGATCTTGATGTATCTAGGGACCCAAGCTGTAAGCGATCTTGATGTATCTAGGGACCCAAGTTGTAAGCAATATCATGTTTTGTAAAAAACACTCGGATTTCGAATATAAGTCAAAACCTATGAGTAAAACGAATTTTATTAAAGAAATGTTAATAAGCACAAAATCCAATAATGAAAGAAAAGAGAAAGAAAGTGGAAAAATAATAAATAAAAAATGCAAAAAAACAAAAAAGCTAAACTTACTTGAAACGAGCAGTCCAGGGACATCCGAGAGTCTGGGATATGCGAGCAATAAAACATTTTTCAATCACCCAGATATCCAAATATCCAGATTTGGATGCATGAAAAGGTAGAAATTTCATTCAAATATCCGAATTTTTTGAGGAATTTTTACCTATTCGGAGATTTTTCTTATGTTTTTTGAGTTTTTTAAGAGATCCAAAATAAATTAAGCCTGGTTTATTTACAATGAAAAATTTTAAATCAAAAGAGTGGAAATATTTTATAAAGGGTCCATATTTTATTACAATAAAATGAGGGGGGGTGTTGTAGACCTCACAACAGTTGGCTAGCTGAAAAAAATTCTCCTAACCCACTTTTGGTGTGTAATAGGGACCTCACACATGATGATGATTTGATACTTCTTGATGATAGACACACCAAAATTCTCCTAACCCACTTTTGGTGTGTAATAGGGACCTCACACATGATGATGATTTGATACTTCTTGATGATAGGGTGACACCTTTTGATGATGTGACATGACCTTTTGATAAGGAGCCATGACATCTGATGATGCATTGCAAATTCTAGGGGACAAACATGACCATTGGAGCATTTACTCCCTTCAATAGAGATGATATCACCTTCTACTCTCACATGTGTGGCCTTTTGGATGTTTTTCATGTTCATTTTTATTTTCATTTTGAAGGTACTTTTGGGGGTGGCTATTTAGCTTAATTAGGTGGGCATTCTTTTAGTGGATATTTAGCTTAATTATGCCAAGTGCTTGGCTTCCCTTGTACAAATAGGGGAGCACTAGCTTTCATTTAAGACATTGCATGATGTGGAGAGATCACATCTTCTGGATTACTATCGTTTCTCTCTAGTTCTCTACGAAGGGTTTAGTAGAGAGACTTCTTGGAGGACTTGTGATGTGGATAGTTTCTCTTTTCATGGATAAATATTTAAGTGTTAAAGCTATCTCAAGGTCAACTCGGCCCAACACTTGTCCCTAGATGGCAAAGTTGGGGTCACCAGATCATATTTGCTCTCGAAACGAGGCGAAGTACCCTATGGATGGTGCTAAAAGGAGTCAAGTTATCCCTCAACGAATCTCTTCCGCATGTGTGATACCACCTGAGCAAACCTCTCAACATCAAGTGAGATCAACATCATTAGGGCAAAAAAACATTAAAGCATCAAAACGGACCATATTTAATGCCAGAGGCACAAAAATGTTGCACACAAAACTTACCTTCAAATGTCTAACTAACTCAAGACCTGTAAACAAGTTAGCTCAAGTATGTTAATGATGAATAGGTGAACAACACTATTAGTTGTTTCCAACCTCCAAGGGGAGTGACATGTCCTAGATAGACCCATCAATCCATAGGTATTTGTGATAAGGTGGTTATGGAGAAGCAAAGACTTCAAGGGAGATGTCATAGCCACAAGTCCAACTAATGGAGATCCAACATCAGGAGTGTAATGATGTAAGGAGGGAGCAATCATGGAGGCATTAATTACTCGTTTCCCCGACTACTTTTTCACCCTTTTGGTGTGCCATTTGCTCTAACGATTTATCTTTATTTGGGTCTTTGCTTAGGAGATGAAGCTTTCTTTTTTCTTTTCCAATACCCCTCAAGGATGTAGCAATTTCTCGCTCATTGGAGATGGGACATTTAAGATTTCCTTTATTTTAGATGAAGCATTGAATGCTTAAGTAATTGGGTGATGGCTAACGATGTGAGTAGAGCTTGGTGAAAATTCCTGAATCTAACACATCAAAAAACCCCTACTGCAATTTCTGGTTTACTATCTCCTACTTGTCCTTTACATTAACAAGTTATTTAATTGCATAAACATCGAAGTAAACACAAATGCCGCCTTCACAGACATATAGATCATGCACAAAAGTAAACAGAAACAATAACACAAGGGACACTGTTATTTTTGGACAATTGTCCCCAAAAAAAGCCAATGGGGGAAAATCGATGCAACAGATATGAGGGTTTTACTATTAAGTAGATTATTGAATACAACTAGGGTGCCAGAATTGGCTCGCCCAACAGAGAATGTCCTCGGCAGTAGTACCTCTATCCGGAGACAAATATTCCGACAAATCATCAACCGAGTGATCAACCCCACAATGACTCTGATTGTTCCTTGTGCTGGACAGCGAAAGCTGCTCCAAGCACTGCTCTGGAACTACGCCACTCTTCAGGAACTATGTCACCCTCTCCCAGTTGATCTGCTCTCACTCTGCCCCACAGAATCTGCCCAGCGTTGCCTTTGAATCCCTCTGCATCAACCTCTATGGCCCTATACGTCCTCTATGTTGGCTCCTTCGGCCTCAGCGTCAGCCCTTCTTGCGCCTGTGTTGTCTCTCCCGGCACTTCGCTGCCTCTCTACTATGTATTCTTCAGCCTTGGATGAAAATCCCTTGTTGAACTGCCTCTCACTGCAACTGATCACTAACTTGATTTTCTCAGCAAACCTCACCCTATAAAATCGAATTCTTGATCTCTCTTAGTGTCTCTCAAATTGACCCTCAAGCCTCCTCTTATAATTTTCCTGTTGATGATTCAATGGCTAAGATTAAGTCCCTAATCAACAACTAAGATTAGAACCGGCTTGATCCTCGTCACTTAGAACTTTCTCACCCACTTTATATTAATACACATTAATATTTTTATTTTCCTAAGTTTAGACTTAGGGACCCATTAAAAATATTAATTATTTTAATATCTCTTCACCCGAGTGGAATTTCTCCAAACGATTTCTTGGTCTTGGAGGTCTCATGTGCCTTAGCCTCTCCACCAAATTTCATGGCTAGACCACATCCGATGCTACCAAAAATCAACAAGCTTATGCTAGGATTTTTCCCACATGCTAAATAAGTCCCAACCATCCCCTTTGCATTTTACATTTTCTTTCTATTGTGGTTTTATATGCTTTTATCATTCTTGATTTAAGAACCTTTATTGGGCTTATATTGATTGATCCAAGCCTTTAGAACAACCATAGGACCTTTTGAACTCATATTTGGAAATTACCTTCAAATCCGCTATATACAATAATTGTTTGAACCGATGTTGTAGGAACCATTCCCCCCTCACTCCCAGCCCTGGAACTGCCCTCTAACTAGCAGTGCACTACGAACATTTTGGGTACACTCATGGCAAAGTTGGGGTCAACAGATCATATATGCTCTCAAAACGAGGCAAAGTACCCTATGGATGGTGCTAAAAAGGAGTCAAGCTATCCCTCAACAGATCTCTTCTGCTTGTGTGATACTACCTAAACAAACCTCTCAAGATCAAGTGAAATTGTTAAAATTGGCAACTAGGTCCAAACTCCATGTGGGTCATCTTATTTATGGTAAATGATATTTTTATTAGATCCCTCTCATCAAAAGGTGTAAGATTGATCTAAAGATCATCCGATTCCAATAAGTATTTATGAAGCTATAAATTTACTTATGTTATAAAACAAATTGGGAAGTCGGCCAGCAACTTGAGTAGGCTCAAAAGCCCAACCGACATGTCTATTCAACCTCTACGTTTTTAGTATAGATAGAAGAGGACTTGAAGTCATTTGGTACACTAACTTCATGTGATCTCCTCCTCTCCACGTCTTTGGATTTTTGGTGAAGGAGAGATGCATAGAGGATACGTTGGCCTATGTACGAATGATGCCCTAGATCTAAACGCAGAAGCCCTAGAAACTGTCATGGAGACTCTATACACACAGCAATGAAAACATCTATGCGATGCCCTAATCCATTGGCAATGGACTATACGCACAGCGTGGACAGTCTATACGTTGTCACCTTATACGCAGTTATTGAAACAGTACGATGTCACCTTATATGCATACGCAGTTATGTACACACAACACTCTATACGTTGTCATTATACGCAGCAACGGAGAATCTTCGCATAAGGGAGCCACATCCGCAGTAAGGTATTGACTGCACCGTGGTGCAGTCATGCACTCTCGGCATCCTGTAACGTTCGTTGATCTGGCAACATAGATCAGGCAACGTGTATCGAATGATCTTGGCATAAGGACGCAGTCACCATGAATGAATACCCTCAACCTCCACACATCTACGATATACCTGTAGCTGATCTATTATAAAGCAGTTATACTACAGCGTGGGATCCGTGTTAATGCCACGTAGCGGTAGGTGACAGCATGGTAAAATCCAAGGTTGTCTATGGAAAAAAGCAGTCTTGACACCAGATCTCGGTGGTTCTTCTGTCGCTGTTTAAGTATATTAGATAGCAGTATGAAGATAATCCAGTAACATATCTATTGCAAACAGTGATCTGAATTACAAGAAGTGACAAGGGTAAGGATCTCAATTGGATGAAAATCTCAAATGAAGGGACTGAGTTATCTCACACAGCAGTCCTGAAATATAGATCTCGGTGAAATCCATATGGCAGTACAAACATCTTGTACAGCAGTGACGTGGAGTATTAAATGGTGTTCTAATATGCAGTCACAATGATCATAAGCAGTAATGTTTATGATGGTTACAGTCTCAACATAATGAGAAGGATAAGGATGAACAGTCTCAAATCATGATGATGAATGATGCAGCATGATGGGCATGGGCAGCATGATGATGGGAGCAGATGGGAGCAACTTAGTGACTAGGTGCAGCACAGTGACGCGTGCAACATGAGTACAAGTTGCAACACTATGTTAGATGAAGCCATCACCTTGGAGAATCAGTTGAAGCAGAATCTCTTCAACTGATTTCAAGTATCATCGTTATAGGAGATGATCTATGCTCAGATCTTGATAAGTCAAAGTGTTGACTTCTATTGTAAATGTACTATCTCTCTCACTTTCTCTGTTAAACTTTGAAGAACATAAAAGAAAAATTGATCAAGGGTTTCCCCACATTGCGGTTTGTCCCTGGCTAGTGCCACATCTTGTGTCCTCTTGTCTTGGCTTGTCTTTTGCAATTTATATTTATGTTCTTTCTGCAGTTTACTTTAATGTTGATGTGATTGCTAATCTGAAAAAGATATTGAGCTAACAATGAAATTGAAATAAATTGCTCTAGCATAGAACATACCTAAACTTAACATGGTATGAAAGCTGAGGTGAAGACAATGCCCAAGCAAGAGTGAAAGAGCAATCACCGAAGACAATTGGGCCAGGACAAACGGATCAATCGGTTCCTCATCCCTCTTCTAATTCACTAAGGGTGAAGTCGAAGCAGAGAATATTATCAGAATGGCGCAACGGAAGTTTCTGACGGCCTACCTAAAGATCATTTCATTGGAAAGTTCGGATCTAAGGGTGGAAGGAAAGGTGGATGCCTTGGTTACAATAAGTTCAGCCATTATGCGAAGGAGTGTCCCAATCGCAGAGATGCAAGTCATCAAGGACACGGCCGACTCTTCAGAAAAAGAAAGAAACCCCAGGTATGAAGAATCAAATGTTGTTTCTGATAAGATAAAGAAGCGTTATCTTATATTGGCCCTCTCTTTCAGATTCTTTGGGAATCTGGCTTATTGATTGTAGTGCTTCAAAGCACTTCATCAGACAGTGGTACACTCTCTAATTTGGTTGAGATGGCAACAATTGTGGGATTATACTTGGAGCCGATGCCACCTATCTCGGAAAGGATGTTGGGAATGTTATCACTCAACTGAATAGGGGTAAACACAATTCATTTACAGAATCTCTTTATGTACCGAATCACAAGAAGAACATGGTGTCCATTTCAGCAATGGAAGTCTAAGGTTATGAGGTGGCACTCATCGAAGAAAAGCAAGTCCACAGGCTTGGAACAACCCGAGGAGTTTGAAATTGATGATCAAGAATCTCACGTATGCAAGTGGAAGAAAGCCCTCTATGGCTTGAAGCAAAACACCCCGGGCGTAGTATGAGAGGATTGATAGTTGTCGAATGAAGCTGAGATTCACTAGGAGTGAAACCAATTCAAACCATTACCCGAAGGTTGTTGATGATAAACCTCTCATACTAGCACCTATGTCTGACAGGTGCCGACCCTCTCATTTGTAGAAAACAGAGGGAGTTGGATTCCGAATGTGAAAAGATAAACTACCAGCCCGTGACTACCTCGAGCATCTTAACTTTCAAAAGTTATATGGTAGTGACGTCAAACCAAATTTGGGAAATGCCTCTAAGTTTCATAAACTCATTCGCATTGATGTTCTTAGTGAACCTCCATCCGAACATATGTTTTGCAATTAGCACGGTGAGCTCATATTTGGTTGAGCTTCACTGGATTGGTGCCTAGAATCTTCTGAGATATCTTCAGGGTACAACCTCTCATGGATTGAGATACACTGCCCGAAATATGAAACCACATAATTATTCGAATGCTGAGTGGGCAGACAGTGTGGAGGATCACTAGAGCACTTCTAAGTGTTAGTTCTCCTTGGGATCTGCTTCGATATCCTGGATGAGCAGGAAGCAGAAGTCGGTGGCTTTGAGCACCGCCGAGGAAGAGTATATTGCTACTAGCATGGCCACCTGTGAGGCAATCTGGTTACGAAAGCTGTTCAGTGAGCTATTTGGATACCACTATGATCCTGTGTGATAACCAGAGTGGGATTCGTTTATCAGAGAATCTCGTATTTCATGATCGCTCCAAGCATATCAATATCAAGTACCACTATATTTGAGATATGGTGCAACAGGGAGCTATAAGGCTCCAACAGATCGGTACAAAGGAACAAGTCGCTGACATTTTTGACAAAACCCCTAGGAAAGGTCAAATTCCTGACTTTCCTAGAACGACTTGGTGTCGTTCAAAGACCCTCTAACAAGGGCAAAAGTATGATGTACTGAGCTCTGGGAGCTCCGAGGGGGGGGCGGGATACTTCTTGGAGTGACATATGACCACAGGGTGACTCACCATCCCCTGATGGTGTATGTGTACAGGGTAAAAGAATCAAAACTTTCCCTGTGACACCCCGTGGCGACTATGTAGCAGGATAATTAGTTCTCCTGTGAGGTCTGGATGATGTGTTCTCCATGACAACTATGTAGTAGGATGATTAGTTCTCCTGTGAGGTTTGGATGATGTGTTCTCCATGACGACTATGTAGCAGGATGATTAGTTCTCTTGTGAGGTCTGGATGTTGTGTTCTCCATGACGATTGTGTAACAGGATGATTAGTTCTCCTGTGAGGCCTGGATGATGTGTTCTCCATGGCAATTGTGGAACACGATGATTCGCTCTCCTGTGGGCCAGGATGATTAGTTCTCTGTGGCATCCACTGGACAAGATGATTCGCTCTCCTGTGGACAAGACGATTAGTTCTCCTGTCAAGGCATCCTACCCATGCAGTCTAGGACTCATGGAAAGTACCTCTCATCTGATCAATGAGCAAGGAAATGAGGATAGGGACCATAGTAGTACCGATGGACGCATCGTTGTATCTACCGTACTCCCTATGCTAGGATGACCTTCATTGATCTGGGATCAATGATACTGGTCTAGGACCAGTTGTAGGAGTTGTACCCACTATGACGCTAACTCCGCGTCGGCTGAGACTGGTCTAGGACCAGTGGTACATACTTTGAGACTGACTTCGAGTCATTAGAGGACTGGTCTAGGACCTGTTGTAGGAGTTGTACCCACTATGACACTGACTTCGGGTTGGTTGAGCACTGGTCTGGGACCAGTGGTACATACTCTAAGACTGACTTCGAGTCAGTAGAGGACTGGTCCAGGACCAGTAGTAGGAGTGGTACCCACTATGACGCTGAGTTTGGGTTGGTTGAGACTGGTCTAGGACCAATGGTATGCACTCTGAGACTGACTTTGGGTCAGTGGAGAATGGCATGAGACATTCTTGATCAATTCTTCTTCATGGTTTAGCAGAGCAGAGCAATGCATGGCACTGATGGTAGAGATAGTACAGTCGTACATATGGATCAGCGAATGGAGTTCTCCCTAGTTGAGAGGGAGTGTTAGAATTGGCAACTAGGGCCAAACTCCATGTGGGTCATCTTATTTATGGCAGCTGATATTTTTATTGGATCCCTCTCATCGAGAGGTGTAGGATTGATCTAAAGATCATCCGATTCCGATAAGTATTTATGAAGTTATAAATTTATTTATGTTATAATACAAATTGTCAAGTTGGGCAGCAACTTAAGCAGGCTCAGAAGCCCAACCGACATGTCTATTCAACCTGTACATTTTTAGTATAAATAGAAGAGGACTTGAAGTCATTTGGTACACTAACTTCATGTGATCTCCTCCTCTCCACGTTTTTGGGTTTTTGGTGAAGGAGAGACGCATAGAGGATACGTTGGCCTATGTACGAATGATGCCCTAGATCTGAACGCAGAAGCCCTAGAAACTGTCATGGAGACTCTATACGCACAGCAATGAAAACATCTACATGGTGCCCTAATCCGTTGGCAATGCACTATGCGCACAGCATGGACAGTATATACGTTGTCACCTTATACGCAATTATGGAAACTATACGTTGTCACCTTATACGCATACACAGTTATGTACGCATAGCACTCTATACGCTGTGAATCTATACATTGTCATTATACGCAGCAATGGAGAATCTTCATATAAGGGAGCCACATCCATAGTAAGGTATTGACTGCACCGTGGTGCAATCATGGCACTCTCGGCATCCTATAACGTTCGTTGATCTGGAATATTAAATGATGTTCTAATATGCAGTCACAATGATCATAAGCAGTCATGTTTATGATGGTTACAGTGTCAACATAATGAGAATGATAAGGATGAACAGTCTCAAATCATGATGATGAATGATGCAGCATGATGCGCATGGGCAACATGATGATGGGAGCAGATGGGTGCAACTCAATGACTAGGTGCAGCACAGTGACAGGTGCACATGAGTACAAGCTACAACACTATGTTAGATGAAGCCATCACCTTGGAGAATCAGTTGAAGCAAAGTGTCTTCAACTAATCTCAAGTATCATCGTTTTAGGAGATGATCTATGCTCAAATCTTGATAAGTTGAAGCGTTGACTTCTATTGTAAATGTATTATCTCTCTCACTTTCTCTACTGAACTTTGAAGAACTATCTCTCTCACTTTCTCTGTTGAACTTTGAAGAACATAAAAGAAGAATTGATCAAGGGTTTCCCCACATTGGGGTTTGTCCCTAGCTAGCGCCACATCTTGTGTCCTCTTGTCTT